>WOXC01002125.1:0-32093 GCA_011680675.1 Gymnobelideus leadbeateri
GGACTCCTTCTTCACTAATTTTCCCAAATAGTTTGTAGAGTATTGGAATCAATTGTTCTTTAAATGTTTGATAGAATTCACTAGTGAACCCATCTGGCCCTGGAGATTTTTTCCTAGGGAGTTCATTGATGGCTTGTTTGATTTCTTTTTCTGAGATGGGGTTATTTAGGTAATTCACTTCCTCTTCAGTTAATCTGGGCAACTTGTGATTTTGTAAATATTCATCCATTTCACTAAGATTGTCATATTTATGTGCATACAATTGGGAAAAATAATTCCTCATTATTTTTTTGATTTCCTCTTCATTGGAGGTAGATTCACCCTTTTTATTTTTGATACTCATAATTTGGTTTTCTTCTTTCTTTTTTTATCATATTGACTAAGGGTCTATCAATTTTGTTGATTTTTTCATAAAACCAGCTCTTGGTTTTATTTATTAATTCAATGGTTTTCTTAATTTCAATTTTATTAATCTCACCTTTGGTTTTCAGTATTTCTAATTTAGTACTAAATTGGGGATTTTCAATTTGTTCTTTTTCTAGCTTTTTCAATTGCATGTCCAATTCATTGACCTCCCTTCTCTCTGCTTTAATTAAGTATGCACTCAGGGATATAAAACTTCCCCTGAGAACTGCCTTTAGTGCATCCCACAAATTTTGGTATGTTGTTTCATTATTATCATTCTCTTGAATGAAATTATTGATTGTTTCTATAATTTCTTCTTTGACCCACCAATTTTTTAGGATTAAATTGTTTAATTTCCAATTAGTTTTTAGTCTATCTTTCCATGGCCCTTTATTGCATATAATTTTTATTGCATCATGATCTGAGAATGATGCGCTTAATATTTCTGCCTTTCTGCACTGGATTGTGAGGTTTTTATGCCCTAGTACATGGTCTATTTTTGAGTATGTACCATGCACTGCTGAGAAGAAAGTAAATTCCTTTTTATCCCCATTCAGTTTTCTCCAGAGATCCATCATATCTAGTCTCTCTAAGATTCTATTCACCTCCTTAACTTCTTTCTTGTTTATTTTGAGGTTAGATTTATCGAGTTCAGAGAGGGGGAGATTAAGGTCCCCCACTAGTATAGTTTTGCTATCTATTTCTTCCTCTAATTCCTTTAACTTCTCCTCTAGGAATTTGGATGCTATACCACTTGGTGCATATATATTAAGTAGTGATATTGCTTCATTCTCAATGGTGCCTTTTAGTAGGATATAGTTTCCTTCCTTATCTCTTTTAATTAGATCTATTTTTGCTTTTGCTTTATCTGAGATAAGTATTGCTACCCCTGCTTTTTTTACTTTAGCTGAGGCATAATAAATTTTACTCCAACCTTTTACCTTTACCCTGTGGGTATCCCTTTGTTTCAAATGTGTTTCTTGAAGACAGCATATTGTAGGATTATGGTTTTTAATCCATTCTGCTATCCGCCTCTGTTTTATGGGAGAGTTCATCCCATTCACATTCACAGTAATGATGACTATCTGTCTCTTCCCTTCCATCCTATTCCCTCCCCTGTTTATGTTTTTGTTTATTCCTTCTCCCTTCCCCTCCTTGAAGTTTTCCCTTTTGACCACCCCCTCCCTCAGTGTTCCCACCCAGTGACCCCCCTTCTTAACCTACCCTCTCCCCTTACTACTATTTCCCTCCCTTATAATCCCTCCCTTTATTCTCCTCCTTTTCACCCCCCCCCTTACCCTCCCACTATCTATAGGACACAACAAATTTTTATACTTATCAGAGTAAATTACTCCCCGTTTGATTCCAAACCAATGAGAGTAAATTTCAAACAATGCTCCTCTCCCTCCCTCCAATTCCTCTATTTAATGAATTTATGTGTCTATTCACGTTAGATTCTTAAACTTCACTGATTAATTTGATCCTTCTTTGAACCAGAACCAGTGAGAATAGTGTTTAAATGATGTTCCTCTCCCTCTTACTTTCCCTTCTTCTATAGTGTGTTTTGATGCCTCTTCAGATGGCATATTTTACCTTTTCCTAGCTCATCCTTTCCTTTTTCCCATTACAGTACCATTGATCCCCTTAATAGTCTTTTTTTTTTTTAGACTCCATGTTAGTGCATTCATACCCACACCCTCTAAGTATAACCCTTTTGCAGGTCATGATAATCATAGAGATTTCAAATATTGACAGTTATCAGCTCCACATATAGGGATGTGAACATTTTGCTCTTGTTGCATCCCAAGTAATGAGCTTGTGTTTGTGGGTGTGGGTATGTGCACTTCTGCATGTGTGAGTCTATGTTACCCTTGTTTACCTTTTTATGTTCTTCTGGAGTCTTGTAATTGGAGATCAAATTTTCCATTGAGCTCTGGCTTTTTCATTAGGAAAGTCTGGAAGTCCCTTACTTCATTAAACGTCCATCTCCTTGCCTGAAAGATTATGCTCAGTTTTGCTGGGTAGTTAATCCTTGGTTGTAGTCCTAGCTCTCTTGCCCTACGAAATATCAAATTCCAGTCCCTCCGCTCTTTTAATGTAGAAGCTGCTAGGTCCTGTGTGATCCTAACTGTAGTTCCTCGATATTTGAATTGTTTCTTTTTGGCTGCTTGTAGAATTTTTTCTTTAATCTTATAATTCTGGAATTTGGCTACTATATTTCTTGGAGTTTTCAGTTTGGGATCTCTTTCAGGAGGAGTCCGGTGAATTCTATCAATAGCTATTTTATCTTCTGATTCCAGGACCTCAGGACAGTTTTCTTTGACAATCTCTTGTAGGATGTTGTCTAGACTGCTTTTCTCATCATGGCTTTCTGGTAGACCAATAATTCTTAGGTTGTCTCTCCTGGATCTGTTCTCTAGGACAGTTATTTTTCCAGTGAGATATTTTACGTTTTCTTGCAATTTTTCGATCATCTTGTTTTTTTCGATTGACTCCTGCTGCATCATAGAGTTCTGAGTTTCAGTTTGGTTGTATCTAATTTTTAGTGAATTATGGTCTTCAATAAGTTTTTGAAGTTCCTTTTTTAGGGAGGTATTTTCTTTTTCCAAGTTGGTCATTGCCTCCCTGATTTGGTCTTTAAAATTTTTCTTAAGCTCCTCCAGGAATGCTATTTGGGCTTGAGACCAGATCATGTTTCCTTCTGTGGTCTCTGGTGTGGGCAGAGAGTCTATATTGTCCTGTGTGTTTTGTTGTTCTTGCCCTGCATAGTATGCTCGAATAGACTTTCTTGCCTTCCCCTTCTCCTTTTCAGCTTCCTTCCTTCCCATTGTGACTTCCTGTTTCTTAGTGTCTCAGGCTATGAGTTTGGGGCCTGATCCTTGACTTTGAATACCTCTGGGTGGCTAGTTTATGGCTAAGTCAGGGAAGTCAGTGAGGAATGTAGATGTGTAGGTGGGGTTGAGTCTGACCACTTCAGATTTCTGCCTCTATACCCCTGGGCTATAAGTAGGCTTTTGTTGGTGAGGTGAGGTGGGGCTAGTTGGGTCCCCTCCCTCTCTTCTCTTCAGATTCCTGGCTGTCTCAGTTACACCCTTTCTTGGAGATTCTCAAGCCTGAGGCTATTTCCATTAATTTGGGGTTTCAGTCTGGGTGGGAGACTTATCTTTGGGTTTTCTGCTTCATGAAGGAGGGATGGGAGGATCGGAGCAGCTAGAATTTACTTTGCCATTCCAGCCCCTGTATCATACAGGCAGGCAGTTTCTAAATTTCCAGGCTGGGGGCTTAATGCAGCCTGAGAAGCCACTCTCTCCACTGGGGGCCCGACTCTCCTACCTGGCTCCAATGATCCGTTCCCTCTGCGAGATGACTGCGATTCGTCCTTGGTAAGTCTGCAGGCTGGGGCTTTTTCTCTCTCTGGTGTATTCTGCTTGCCTGCTCTTAGGTCTGAGCTGTGCAGACCCCACACGCTCTGCGCTCGACCTGTGCGGGCACTCTGGGCAACCTCCTGTGCTGGATTCTGCCACACTCTGTCTTCCACTGGGCTCCGTCACTCCGGAATCCCCTCAGATTTACCCTTTTGGACTTAGTGACAGAGGAGCTCAGGGAGGTTACTGCTTCCTTTCCGCCATCTTGGCTCCGCCCCTCTCATAAATACTATTATTAATACTCTTTTGCCTATAATAGGGAGATAAGATGTGCAGGCATTGGGACACAAAGATTCATCTTCCTCTAATGGAAAAGTCTATGGGGGTATGGGAGAAGGTATGGGAGAGAGCAGATTGGAGGAAGCGATATCTTGTGGGACTGCTATTCAGGGAGGTTGGGTAGGGGAATAATGGGGGGAAAATGATTGTAACTCAAAATCTGGCGGAAATGAATGATGTAAAACAGAAGTTAATAAAGTATTTGTTTAAAAAAAAATAAAAAATAAAAATTTAAGCAGACAAAGCATAATATTCATCTCCCAAAGAGCCCAAAGAAAAGGGTAAAAAGGTAAATTAATAATAATAAGTTCATGTAGCACCTTAAGGTTTACAAAGTGCTTTCCATATATTATCTCACTACATTCATCCTAAAGAACCTTAGGAGGTGCTATTATTATGGCATATATTCTGCAAAAGAAGAAACTGATGCTGAGATTTATTCAAGGTGACACAGAATAAAAGACTGGGAGAGGATTGACATTCCCATGTCCTAGATTCCAAGTCTTGTGTTCTACCCAATACTGACCTAGCTAGCTCATAAAGCATGGATAAGTAATGAAATGAATAATGTTCTGGTTAGAGATTATTGTTGAAGAGAAGGAAGGAAGGGGATAAGAGATGGGAAAGAAGAAGGTAAGGATGGACATGTAAAAGAGAGGACAGCAGAGAATGGAGAAGAAAAGGCAAGGACTTGCTACAGCTCTCCCAAATTCCTTTCCAAACAATTTAAAATAATTCTGCAAAAGCAATTCTAGAGCAGCAGAAGTCACAAAAGACAGGGTGAAACAATTTTCTAGGCCAAGACAACTTAGAAGGTTGGCATGAAAGGTTTGTTGCACAGGGCTGCAAATGGAGCATACTACATTACAGACAATGCCCTAGCCAGAAAACCAGCAAGAAGTCTTGGGGGTTATGGAATCAGCAGTTATGTCACTGGCTTCCTAAGCTTTAGGCCCACAGAGAGTAGGGGGAACTGGTCAAAATGCAATTCCAATGGTTCCTTTGTTGACAACAGTCGCAGAACTCTGTTGTAATTGTCCATACCTGTCTGGGGTGGTACTCCTTAGTCACAGGCCCAGGGCAAAGAGAGGTACTACCTCAACAAAGCTTGAGACCAGAAGGGAGTTGGGAACCTGGTCACAGTTGCAGGGGGAAAAATAGTGTTTGTTTTCACTCACAGAAGAGATAATAGGGCAGTAAAGTGGTAAAAATGCCTCTCCTTCGACAATACCACCTTGGAAGAAGTGAAAATTTAGCAACCCCTTATAACTAATTCAGGAAAACAGTTGCACAAAAAACCTGAATCTTGAGATAGTGCTGCTTGAAATCCAGCAGCAGAGTTCAAATTTAACATATACATTTAAAAGTAAAGAAAAAGGCCAGGGAAGTCATCAAAATACAAGAAAATAACTTGACCATAGAATGTTATTATGGAGATAGGGAAGATCAAAACAAAAGTTGAGAAGAATAAAATAAAGTCAAAATAGCTATTTCCAAAGTCTCAAAGAAAAATGTGAATTGATCTAAAACCTGAAAAAAAGAATCCAGGGGAGGGAGTGGCAAGAGGGAAGAGCCAAGATGGCACCATAGAAGCAGGAAAATTCCATGTGCTCCCACCATAACCACCTAAAATATCTATAAAAATAACTATAAACAAATTTTAGGGCTATAGAACCCACAAAGTGATAGAGAGAAACAAATCTCCCACCGAAGGCAGCCCAGCAGGCTGGCAGGAAAGGTCCACTGAAGCAAACTGGAAGCAGAGCCCCGCCCTGCATGAGCCCACCATTTGAACGCACAGGAAGGCCATGAGCAGCTTCAGCTAGAGGGACTTCAGGAGAGTGGATCACCAGCAGTTGTGGTGGTTTCCAGAATTATCAACCCATACATGCCAAAGACAAAGTGAGAGGTCAGTGTTGACTTTTGGAACAGGGGGTTTCGGAGTACATTCTAGCCTCTGCCCCCTGGAAGGAGAAGCAGCTAAGGCATGGCAACCACCATGATGTGGGTGCTTCAGAGTTTCTGGCCGGCAGATTGTAGGTGGGCCAGGCAATCATACAGAGGGATAATTGCTTTTGGTTTAAACTGCTTGGATAGAGATTGCTGTTTATGGTAGAGGTCCTGAGTATGTGACCAGGTGTCAAAGCCAGTGGAGGCATCAGAGAGGGCAGGAAATTAATAGCTCCAGCAGCTGTGAAAACCCCAGTGATTTGGGACAAAGATCTGCTTTCTGGAATCAGAGTTCTACTGTACAAGAAGCTTAAAAGTCAAGTAATTGAGTGGCAACAGAAGAAAGCAAAGGAAGCAAAGCAAGCACAGCAATCCAACATTAGATTCCTATTTTGGGTACAAAAAAGATCAAACCATGGAACAGGAGGAAGACAACAAAGTTAGAACCCCTGCACCAATAGCTTCTAAGAAAATATGAACTGGTTACAAGCATAGAGGAGCTTAAGAAGGATTATGAAAAACAAATGAAAGAAGTGGAAGAAAAATTTTGAAGAGAAATGAGAATGATGCAAGAAACTTATGAAATGAGAGTCAACAACCAGACTGAAGAATATAACACCTTAAAAATACACTTATTCAAATGGCAAAAGAGGCTCATAAAGGCAGTGAGGTGAAGAATGACTTGAAAAGCTGAATTTCTCAATAGATGCAGGAAAGGCTTTTGACAAAATACAACATCCATTCCTATTGAAAACACTAGAAAGTATAGGAATAAATGGAGCCTTCTTTAAAATAGTTGACAGCATCTATTGAAAACCATCAGCAAGTATTATATGTAATGGGAATAAACTAGAAGCTTTTCCAATAAGATCAGGAGTGAAACAAGGGTGTCCAGTATCACACTTCTTATTCAATCTGGTACTAGAAACATTAGCAGTAGCAATTAGAGAAGAAAAAGAAATCAAAGGAATCAAATTAAGCAAAGAAGAAACCAAGCTATCACTCTTTGCAGATGATATGATGATATACTTAGAGAATCCTAGAGAATCAAGTAAAAAACTCCTTGAGACAATGAATAAATCTGGCAAAGTTGCAGGATATAAAATAAACCCACATAGATCCTCGGCATTCCTATACATCTCTAATGAAACTCAACAGCAAGAGATAGAAAGAGAAATCCCATTTAAAGTTACTATAGACATTATAAAATATTTGGGAATCTACTTGCCAAAACAAACCCAGAATCTGTATGATCACAACTACAAAACACTTCTCACACAAATAAAATCAGATCTAAATAATTAGTAAAATGTCAATTGCTCAAGGCTGGGTCGAGCTAATATAATAAAAATGACAATTTTACCCAAACTAAACTATATATTTAGTGCCATACCAATCAATCTACCAAAAAACTACTTTTTAGAGTTAGACAAAATAATAACAAAATTTATTTGGAAAAAGAAACGGTCCAGAATATTAAGGGAATTAATGAAAAGAAATGCTAGGGAAGGTATACTAGCTATGCCGGATCTTAATCTGTTTTATACAGCAGAAGTCATCAAATGTGCTTGGTACTGGCAGAGGTGTAGAGTAGTGCATCAATGGAATAGATCGGGTGGAGGAGACCCAGCAATTAATGAATATAGTATTCTACTGTTCGATAAATCCAAAGAACCCAGGTTTGGGGATAAGAATGCACTATTTGACAAAAACTGCTGGGAAAACTGGAATACAGTATGGCAAAAACTGGGCCTAGATCATTATCTAACACCATATACCAAAATCAAGTCTATATGGTTGCACGATCTAGGTGTAAAGGATGATACTGTAAGCAATGTGGGAAAGCAAGGAATAGTTTACCTGACAGATCTGTGGAGAGGGGAAGACTTTAGGACCAAACAAGATTTAGAGAGCATTAAAAAAGGCAAAATGGATAACTTTGATTACATTAAATTGAAAAGCTTCTGTACAAACAAAGCCAATGTAACCAAGATCAAGAGGGAGGTGGGAAATTGGGAAAGAATTTTTACAACTTGTGTCTCTGATAAAGGACTCATTTCTAAAATTTATAGAGAATTGAGCCAAATCTATATGAATGCAAGTCATTTCCCAAATTGATAAAGGGTCAAAGGATATGAACCGGCAGTTTTCAGAGAAAGAAATTAAAGATATCTATAAGCATATGAGGAAATGCTCTAAATCATTATTGATTAGAGAAATGCAAGTCAAAACAACTTTGAGGTACCACATCTCTCCAGTCAGATTGGCTAAGATGACAAAACAAGAAAGTGACAAATGCTGGAGAGGATGTGGACAAATTGGAACACTAATGCATTGCTGGTGGAGTTGTGAAGTTATCCAACCATTCTGGAGAGCATTCTGGAATTATGCCCAAAGAACTATAAAAAATTTCATACCCTTTGACCCAGCAATACCACTTCTAGGGTTATATGCCAAAGAGATCATTGAAATGGGAGGAAGACCCAAATGTACCAAAACATTTATAGCATCCTTTTTTGTGTTTGCAAAGAATTGGAAACTAAAGTGGTGCCCATCAATTGGGGAATGGCTAAACAAGTTGTGATATATGAACGTAATGGGATATTATTGTGCTATAAGAAATGAGGAGGAGGCAGATTTCATATTTACCTGGAGACGCTTATACAAACTGATGCAGAGCAAGAAGAACAGAATCAGGAAAAAGGGTGAATCTCAGCGGATTCCTGAGTGACAGAGCCCACTGGAAGACAGAGTGTGGCAGAGTCCAGGCCAGGAGGTTGCCCAGTGTGTCCGGACTGGCCGAGCGCAGAGCGCGTGGTGTCTGCACAGCTCAGACCTAAGAGATGACAAGCAGACTACACCAGAGAGAGCAAAAGCCCCAGCCTGCAGACTTACCGAGGACGAATCGCAGTCATCTCGCAGAGGGAACGGATCATTGGAGCCAGGTAGGAGAGTTGGGCCCCCAGTGGAGAGAGTGGCTTCTCAGGCTGCATTCAGCCCCCAGCCTGGAAATTTAGAAACTGCCTGCCTGTATGATACAGGGGCTGGAATGGCAAAGTAAATTCTAGCTGCTCTGATCCTCCCATCCCTCCTTCATGAAGCAGAAAACCCAAAGATAAGTCTCCCACCCAGATTGAAATCCCAAGTTAATGAAAATAGCCCCAGGCTTGAGAATCTCCAAGAAGGGGTGTAACTGAGACAGCCAGGAGTCTGAAGAGAAGAGAGGGTGGGGTCCCAACAAGCCCTACCTCTCCTTACCAACAAAAGCCTACTTATAGCCCAGGGGTATAGAGGCAGAAATCTGAAGTGGTCAGACACACCCATACCTACTCATCTACATCCCTCATTGACTTCCCTGACTTAGCCATAAACTAGCCACCCAGAGGTATTCAAAGTCAAGGATTAGGCCCTAAACTCATAGCCTGAGAAACTAAGAAACAGGAAGTCACAATGGGAAAAAAAGAAGCTGAGAAGGAGAAGGGGAAGGCAAAAAAGTCTATTCGAGCATACTATGCAGGTCAAGAACAACAAAACACACAGGAAAATATAGACTCTCTGCCCACACCAGAGACCACAGAAGGAAACATGATCTGGTCTCAAGCCCAAATAGCATTCCTGGAGGAGCTTAAGAAAAATTTTAAAGACCAAATCAGGGAGGCAGTGACCAACTTGGAAAAAGAAAATACCTCCCTAAAAAGGAACTTCAAAAACTAACTGAAGACCATAATTCACTAAAAATTAGATACAATCAAACTGAAACTATGATGCAGCAGGAGTCAATCAAAAAAAACAAAACGATCGAAAAATTGCAAGAAAATGTAAAATATCTCACTGGAAAAATAACTGACCTAGAGAACAGATCCAGGAGAGACAACCTAAGAATTATTGGTCTACCAGAAAGCCATGATGAGAAAAGCAGTCTAGACAACATCCTACAAGAGATTGTCAAAGAAAACTGTCCTGAGGTCCTGGAATCAGAAGATAAAATAGCTATTGATAGAATTCACCGGACTCCTCCTGAAAGAGATCCCAAACTGAAAACTCCAAGAAATATAGTAGCCAAATTCCAAAATTACAAGATTAAAGAAAAAATTCTACAAGCAGCCAAAAAGAAACAATTCAAATATCGAGGAACTACAATTAGGATCACACAGGACCTATCAGCTTCTACATTAAAAGAGAGGAGGGACTGGAATTTGATATTTCGTAGGGCAAGAGAGCTAGGACTACAACCAAGGATTAACTACCCGGCAAAACTGAGCATAATCTTTCAGGCAAGGAGATGGACGTTTAATGAAGTAAGGGACTTCCAGACTTTCCTAATGAAAAAGCCAGAGCTCAATGGAAAATTTGATCTCCAATTACAAGACTACAGAAGGACATAAAAAGGTAAACAAGGGTAACATAGACTCACACATGCAGAAGTGCACACACCCACACCCACAAACACATGCTTATTACTTGGGATGCAACAAGAGCAAAATGTCCACATCCCTATATGTGGAGCTGATAACTGTCAATATTCGAAATCTTTATGAATATCAGGACCTGAAAAAGGGTTATACTTAGAGGGTGTGGGTATGAATGCACTAACATGGAGACTAAAAAAAAAAAAAAAGACTATTAAGGGGATCAAAGGTACTCTAATGGGAAAAAGGAAAGGATGAACTAGGAAAAGGTAAAATATGCCATCTGAAGAGGCATCAAAACACACTATAGAAGAGGGGAAAGAAAGAGGGAGACGAACATCATTTAAACACTATTCTCACTGGTTCTGGTTCAAAGAAGGATCAAATTAATCAGTGAAGTTTAAGATTCTAACATGAATAGACACATAAATTCGTTAAATAGAGGAAAAGGAGGGAGGGAGAGGAGCACTGTTTGAAATTTACTCTCATTGGTTTGGAATCACACAGGGAGTAATTTACTCTGATAAGTATAAAAATTTATTGTGTCCTATAGATAGTGGGAGGGTAAGGGGGGGGTGAAAAGGAGGAGACTAAAGGGAGGGATTATAAGGGAGGGAAATAGTAGTAAAGGGAGAGGGTAGGTTAAGAAGGGGGGTCACTGGGTGGGAACACTGAGGGAGGGGGTGGTCAAAAGGGAAAACTTCAAGGAGGGGAAGGGAGAAGGAAGAAACAAAAACATAAACAGGGGAGGGAATAGGATGGAGGGGAAGAGACAGATAGTCATTATTACTGTGAATGTGAATGGGATGACCTCTCCCATAAAACAGAGGTGGATAGCAGAATGGATTAAAAACCATAATCCTACAATATGCTGTCTACAAGAAACACATTTGAAACAAAGGGATACCTACAGGGTAAAGGTAAAAGGTTGGAGTAAAATTTATTATGCCTCAGCTAAAGTAAAAAAAGCAGGGGTAGCAATACCTATCTCAGATAAAGCAAAAGCAAAAATAGATCTAATTAAAAGAGATAAGGAAGGAAACTATATCCTACTAAAAGGCACCATTGAGAATGAAGCAATATCACTACTTAATATATATGTACCAAGTGGTATAGCATCCAGATTCCTAGAGGAGAAGTTAAAGGAATTAGAAGAAGAAATAGATAGCAAAACTATACTAGTGGGGGACCTTAATCTCCCCCTCTCTGAACTCGATAAATCTAACCTCAAAATAAACAAGAAAGAAGTTAAGGAGGTGAATAGAATCCTAGAGAGACTAGATATGATGGATCTCTGGAGAAAACTGAATGGGGATAAAAAGGAATTTACTTTCTTTTCAGCAGTACATGGTACATGCTCAAAAATAGACCATGTACTAGGGCATAAAAACCTAACAATCCAGTGCAGAAAGGCAGAAATCTTAAGTGCATCTTTCTCAGATCATGATGCAATAAAAATTACATGCAATAAAGGGCCAGAGAAAGATAGACTAAAAACTAATTGGAAATTAAACAATTTAATCCTAAAAAATTGGTGGGTCAAACAAGAAATTATAGAAACAATCAATAATTTCATTCAAGAGAATGATAATCATGAGACAACATTACCAAAATTTGTGGGATGCACTAAAGGCAGTTCTCAGGGGAAGTTTTATATCCCTGAATGCATACTTAATTAAAGCAAAGAGAAGGGAGGTCAATGAAATGGACATGCAATTGAAAAAGTTAGAAAAAGAACAAATTGAAAATCCCCAATTTAGTACTAAATTAGAAATATTGAAAACCAAGGGAGAGATTAATAAAACTGAAATTAAGAAAACTATTGAATTAATAAATAAAACTAAGAGCTGGTTCTATGAAAAAATCAACAAAATTGATAGACCCTTAGTCAATATGATAAAAAAAAGAAATAAAACCAAATTATGAGTATCAAAAATAAAAAGGGGGAATCTACCTCTAATGAAGAGGAAATCAAAATAATAATGAGGAATTATTTTTCCCAATTGTATGCACATAAATATGACAATCTTACTGAAATGGATGAATATTTACAAAATCACAAATTGCCCAGATTAACTGAAGAGGAAGTGAATTACCTAAATAATCCCATCTCAGAAAAAGAAATCAAACAAGCCATCAATGAACTCCCTAGGAAAAAATCTCCAGGGCCAGATGGGTTCACTAGTGAATTCTATCAAACATTTAAAGTACAATTGATTCCAATACTCTACAAACTATTTGGGAAAATTAGTGAAGAAGGAGTCCTACCAAACTCTTTCTATGACACAAATATGGTACTGATTCCTAAATCAGGAAGAGATAAAACAGAGAAAGAAAATTACAGACCAATCTCCCTCATGAATTTAGACGCAAAAATTCTAAATAAAATATTAGCCAAAAGACTCCAACAACTTATCACAAAAATAATACACCCTGATCAGGTAGGATTCATTCCAGGAATGCAAGGATGGTTTAATATTAGGAAAACCATCAGTATAATTGAGAATATCAACAATAAAACTAGCAGAAACCACATGATCATCTCAATAGATGCAGAAAAGGCTTTTGACAAAGTACAACATCCATTCCTATTAAAAACACTAGAAAGTATAGGAATAAATGGAGCCTTCCTCAAAATAGTTGCTAGCATCTATTTAAAACCATCAGCAAGTATTATATGCAATGGGGATAAACTAGAAGCCTTTCCAATAAGATTAGGAGTGAAACAAGGGTGTCCACTATCACCCCTCTTATTCAATCTGGTACTAGAAACGTTAGCAGTAGCAATTAGAGAAGAAAAAGAAATCAAAGGAATCAGATTAGGCAAAGAAGTGACCAAGCTGTCACTCTTTGCAGATGATATGATGATATACTTAGAGAATCCTAGAGAATCAAGTAAAAAACTACTAGAGACAATAAATAAATTTGGCAAAGTTGCAGGATATAAAAGAAACCCACATAAATCCTCAGCATTCCTGTACATCTCTAATAAAACTCAACATCAAGAGATAGAAATAGAAATCCCATTTAAAGTCACTGTAGACATTATAAAATATTTGGGAATCTACTTACCAAAACAAACCCAGAATCTATATGATCACAACTACAAAACACTTCTCACACAAATAAAAACAGATCTAAATAGTTGGAAAAATATCAATTGCTCATGGCTGGGTCGAACTAATATAATAAAAATGACAATTTTACCCAAACTAAACTATATATTTAGTGCCATACCAATCAATTTATCAAAAAACTACTTTGTAGAGTTAGACAAAGTAATATCAAAATTTATTTGGAAAAACAAACGGTCTAGAATATCAAGGGAATTAATGAAAAGAAATGCTAGGGAAGTTGGACTAGCTATGCCAGATCTTAATCTGTATTATACAGCAGCAGTCATCAAAACTGCTTGGTACTGGCAGAGGTGTAGAGTAGTGGATCAATGGAATAGATTAGGTGCAGGAGACCCAGCAGTTAATGAATATAGTAATCTATTGTTCGATAAACGCAAAGACCCCAGTTTTTGGGATAAGAATGCACTATTTGAAAAAACTGCTGGGAAAACTGGAATACAGTATGGCAGAAAGTGGGCATAGATCACTATCTAACACCATATACCAAAATCAAGTCTAAATGGGTGCATGATCTAGGTGTAAAGGATGATACTGTAAGCAATTTGGGAAAGCAAGGAATAGTTTACCTGACAGATCTGTGGAGAAGGGAAGATTTTAGGACCAAACAAGAATTAGAGAGCATTATAAAATGCAAAATGGATAATTTTGATTACATTAAATTGAAAAGCTTCTGTACAAACAAAGCCAATGTAACCAAGATCAAGAGGGAGGTGGGAAATTGGGAAAGAATTTTTACAATTTGTGTCTCTGATAAAGGACTCATTTCTAAAATTTATAGAGAACTGAGCCAAATCTATATGAATACAAGTCACTCCCCAATTGATAAATGGTCAAAGGATATGAACAGGCAGTTTTCAGAGAAAGAAATTAAAGATATCTATAAACAGATGAAGAAATGCTCTAAATCACTATTGATTAGAGAAATGCAAATCAAAACAACTCTGAGATACCACATCTCTCCAGTCAGATTGGCTAAGATGAAAAAACAAGAAAGTGACAAATGCTGGAGAGGATGTGGAAAAATTGGAACACTAATACATTGCTGGTGGAGTTGTGAACTTATCCAACCATTCTGGAGAGCAATCTGGAATTATGCCCAAAGGATTATAAATAATTTCATACCCTTTGACCCAACAATACCACTTCTAGGGTTATATCTCAAAGAGATCATAGATGTGGGAGGAAGACCCATATGTACAAAAATATTTTAGCAGCCTTTTTTGTGGTTGCAAAGAATTGGAAACTAAAGGGGTGCCAATCAATTGGGAATGGCTAAACAAGTTGTGGTATATGAATGTAATGGAATTTTATTGTGCTATAAGAAACGAGGAGGTGTCGGAATTCATAATTACCTGGAGAGACTTATACAAATTGATGCTGAGTGAGAAGAGTAGAATCAGAAGAAATCTGTATACAATCACAGACATACCATATCTGTGATGACCAACTATGACAGACTGGACTCTTTTCAACAATGCAGTGATATAAGTTAATCCCGAATGACTCAAGAAAGTGAGAAATGCGCCATCCAGAGATATAACTATTAAGAACTGAGCCTGAATCCTGATGGAAGCAAACTAAATGATCTTGTTCTTCTCATTGTTTGGTCTTATTTCTTCCTTACCATCTTTCATCCCACGTAGTACAATATGCCTTTGTAATTGGAATAATGTCTAATATGAATGCATTTGCAGACCCTATACTGTACTATATGCTGCCGTGAGGGGAGGGGGGAGGGAAGTAAAGGAAATTTGAAAATCCAAAAAAGGAAAAAAAGAAGAATAGAATCAGAAGAAATTTGTATACAATCAGAGACACATAATATGTGTGATGACTAACTATGACAGACTGGACCCTTTTCAGCAATTCAGTGATATAAGTCGATCCGGAAAGTCTCATGCAACAGAGAAATGTGACATCCAGAGATATAGCTAGAAAGAACTGAGCTTGAATCCTGATGGAAGCAAATTAATTGATCTTTTTCTTTTCATTGTTTGGTTTTATTTCTTCTTTACCATCTTTCATCCCACCTAGTACAATAAGCCTTTGTAACTGGACTAATGTCTAATATGAATGTATTTGCAGATCTTATACTGGACTATATGCTGTTGTGGGGGACGGGGGGAGGGAAGTAAAGGAAATTTGAAAATCAAGGAACTATGGAATTGAATCTTGTTAACTGAAACTAAACTAATAAATTAATTAAAAAATAAATGTACTAATCCTAAAAAAAGAGAAAAGCTGAATGTGCCAGATGGAAAAAAGAATCTCAAAAGCTCACAGAAGAGAGTCATTTCTTCAGAATTAGATTGGAGCAAATGGAAGCTAGTAACTTTATGAAAAAATTAAAATACTATTACACGGATCCAAACAAATGAAAAAATAGATGGCAATGTGAAATATCTCAAAGGGGAAAAAATCCACTGACCTGGAAAATAGATTGAAGAGAGATAATTTAAAAATTATTGTACTACCTGAAAGCCATGATCAAAAAAAGAACCTAGAAATCATCCTCCAAGAAATTCTCAAGGAAAATTGCCCTGATGTTTTAGAACCAGAGGGCAAAATGAGGTTGAAAGGATGTACCAATCACCTTTTGAAAAATATCCCAAAAAGAAAATTCCTAGGAATAATATATCCAGCGTCCAGTATACCCAGATCAAGGAGAAAATATTACAAGCAGCAAACAAGAAACAATCGGTATATTGTGGATACACAATGAGGATAACACTGGATCTGGCAGCTTCTACACTGAGGGATCGCAGGGCTTAGAATATGATATTCTGGAGGTCTAGGAGCTGGGATTAAAACCAAGAATCACCTACCCAGAAAAACTGAGTATCATGCTTCAGAGAGAAATATGATCATTCAATGAAACAGAGGACTTTCAAGCATTCTTGATGAAAAAAAAAAGTTGAATAGAAAACTTGACATTCAGATACAAGAAGCAAGAAAAGAATGAGAAGGTAAACAGGGAAAAGAAATCATAAGTTGAACTATGTACATTCCTACATGGAAAAATGATAATTATAACTTAAGAAACTTTTCTCAGTATGAGAATAGTTGAAGGGAATATACATGTTCATATACATATATATGTATATAAATAGATAGATAGGCATATATATATATATATACACATACATAGATATGTCTATATAGGAGCACATATGGGCATATGAGTACATATATGAATGTGTGTATATATATTAACAGGTATACATAGACAGAGGGCACAGGACCAATTGAATAGGAAGGGATAATACTTAAAAGAGGAAATTGAGAGAGGAATATCATTAGAGGAGATGGGGAGAGACAGAATGGGGTAAATTATCTCACGTAGAAGAGATTAGGGAAAACTATCACAATGGAGGGGAAGAACAAGAAGGCACAAGGGAATATGTCAACCTTACTCTCACTGAATTTGGCTTCGGAAGGGAATGACATACATACTAAATAGGGTGTCTTGCCCTACAGGAGAGTAGGATGAAGGGGATAAGAGGAGGGATGGAGGGGAGGGCAGGTGGGGGGAAGAGAAGTTAGAAGCACACACTTCTGAAAAGGGACAGGGTCAAAGTAGAAAAGAGAACAAGTGGGGGACAGGATAGGATGGAGGGAAATATAGTCAGTCTTTCACAATATATCCACGATGGAAATGTTTTGGATAGCTACACATGCACAACCTATATGGAATTTCTTATCTTCCCAGGAAGGGTGGGTAATAAGGGAGGAAAGGAAGGAATCTGGAATTCAAAGTTTTAGAAATAAAATGTTTAAAAAATATTTTATCTTTTTTTTTACATGTAGCTGGGAAATAAAATATACAGGCACTTGGGTATAGAGCTCCATCTTGCCCTACTATAAAGTCAGAGCAGGTATGGGAGAGGATATAGGAGAGAGCAGATTGGGGGAGGGGGTTTACATGGGATTGCTGTTTTGGGGTTGTGAGTAGGGGAAAGTTGGGGAGAAAATTTGTAACTCAAAATCTCATGGAAATGAATGATGTAAACTAAAAATAAACATAAATTTTAATTTAAAAATTCTTGAAAGAGATAAAAATACTTTTTATAATCCAATAAAAAAGCTAGAGGAAAAATTAGGAAAATACATGACAGTGATGTAAGAAAATATTTTTTTTAAAGTCAACTTTGTAAAGAAGGCACAAAAATGCTAAAGACAATAATTTCTGAACAAACAGAATAGAACAAAGAGGCACAAAAATCCAATGAAGATAAATCCCTTCAAAAGAAGCACTGGCCCAATGGAAAGAAGAGGTACAAAAATTCATTACAGAAAAGAGCTGCTTAAAAATTATAATTATCCAAATGAAAAATGAGATAGAAAGCTAATTAAAGAAACAAAAATTAGAATTGGGGAAACAGAAAGTAATGACTCTTTGAAATAAAAGAAAATTAAAAGAAAGAAAAGGAAATGTGAAACATCTTATAAAAACAGAAAAATTAAATGAATGATAAATAAATAAAAATATATAAATAAATCAACATAAATACATACATACATAAATACTTACATGCATAAGAAAATAAATCTAGGAGAGATAATTTTAAGAATTATTTCACTACCTGGAAGTCATAAACAAAGAAAGAGTCTATACATCATATGTCAAGAAATTACCATCGAAAACTACTTTGAAGGTAACCAGAATCAGAAGGTAAAATAGGAAACAAAATAATCGACCCATGATCTCCTGTAAGATATACCCAAATGAAAAAAAAAACAAACAAACAAACAAACAGAAAATGATGGGTTAAGTCCAAAATTCACAACTCAAGGAAAATATATTGCAAGCAGACAGAAAAAAATTCAAAATAGGGATCCATAATCAAGATAACATTAGATTTAGCAGCTTCAATATTAAAAGATCATCAGGCAGGTGGAGCCAAGATGGCAGAGTAGAAACAGCACTTCCATGGTGCTCCAGGCCACACCACTTCACACATGTAAAAGGGGAATCTGAACAACCTATGGAACTCCAGCCCCCACAGAATGACACAGAGAAGCTAACCTCCCACTGAGGACAGCCCGACAGCCCGGCAGTGAGCGACCAGAGCAGGGATCTGGGAGTGGAGACCAGGACCACCTGATTTGGAGGTTTTAGCCCCAAGGCAAACAGACCAGCAGCCTGCTAGAGGGACCCCAGAATACCAGCTACTGTGGCTTTTCCAGAATTATCAACACAGACATGCCTAGGACAAAGTGAGAGGTTAGTGCCCTATGGACTTTGGGGTCAATATTTGGGAGTACATCAGCTTCTTCCCCTGGGGCAAGAAGCCACTGAGAAGCTGTGGCACAGCTGCCATTTTGCAGCTTCAATTGCAACTTCAGCTCCCAGCCTGCAGACTATAGGTGGATCCGGCAATCAGTCTGGGGGGTGATTTCTCTTGCTTTAACTTTCTTGGATCTGGATTGTGGTCTGGGGTGGAGGTCTTGGGGTGTGTCAACAGCTTGCCAGAGTGTGTGGGGGCTTCAGAGAGGGGACCCAACTAATACCTCTGGCAGTTGAGAAGACCCAAAGTTTTGGGAAGGAAGCTCCCCTGTCTGGTGGCAGACTTCTACTATGGCAACAAGCCCAAAAGTCAAGTAATTAAGTGGCAACATGTCTAGGGAAAGGAAAAAAATAAACAGAAAAATTCAACATTAAACTACTATCTTGGTGGCAAAGAGTATTGAAGCATGGAACAGGAGGAGGACTGGGAGGTCAGATCTCCTGAACCAAAAGCCCCAAATGAAAACATGAGTGGGTTACAGGCCATAGAGGACCTTAAGAAGGATTTTAAAAACCAAATAAGAGAAGTGGAGGAAAAATTGGGAAGATAAATGAGAAGGATGCAGGAAAAGTATGAAATGAGTGTCAACAGCCTGACTGAGGAAAATAACACCTTAAAAACAGACTAACTCAAATGGCAAAGGAGGCCCAAAAGGGCAATAAGGAGAAGAATGCCTTAAAAAGCTGAATTTGCCAGATGAAAAAAGAATCTCAAAAGCTCACTGAGGAGATTCATTCCTTGAGAGTTAGACTGGAACAAATGGAAGCTAATAACTTTATGAGAAATCAAGATGCTGTAAAGCAGATCCAAACAAATGAAAGAATAGAAGGCAATGTGAAATATCTCGTGGGAAAAACCACTGACTTGGAAAATAGATCCAGGAGACGCAATTTAAGAATTATTGGACTACCCAAAAGCCATGATCAAAGAAAGAACCTAGAAATCACCCTTCAAGAAATCCTCAAGGAAAATTACCCTGAAGTTTTAGATCCAGAGGGCAAAATAGAGGTTGAAAGAATCCACCAATCACCTCCTGAAAAAGATCCAAAAAGAAAAGTCCCAAGAATATTGTAGCCAGGTTCCAGAATCCCCAGATCAAGGAGAAAATACTACAAGCAGCCAGGAAGAAACAATTTCAATATTGTGGAAACACAATCAGAATAGCCCAGGACCTGGCAGCTTCTACACTGAGGGATCAAAGGGCATGGAATATGATATTCCAGAGGGCAAAAGAACTGGGAATGAACCCAAGAGTCACCTACCCAGAAAAACTGAGTATTTTGTTTCAGGGGAAAATATGGTCATTCAGTGGAATTGAGGACTTTCAAGCATTCTTGAGGAAAAAACCAGAGTTGAATAGAAAATTTGACATCCAGACACAAGAAGCAAGAGATGCCTGAGAAGGTAATCAGGGAAAAGAAATCAAAAGGAACTTATCAAAGTTGAACTATTTACATTTCTATATGGAAAAACAATAACTGTGACTGATGAAACCTCTCTCAGTATGAAAATAATGGAAGAAGGGTGTATGGTCATTTGAATACATATGTGAATGTGTGTATATATGTTTACAGTTATACATGGATAGAGGGCATAGGTTGAATTTTTTGGGAAGGGAGGATACTTAAGGGGTAAAATTATGAGGTGAGAGAGGAAAGTGGCAAGAGGAGATGGGGAGAGACAGGGTAGGGTAAACTATCTCATGTAGAAGAAGCAAGGGGAAGTGGTTGCAAGGGAGGGGAAGAATAGGAAGGCAAAAAGGCAAAACCACACTCTCATTGAATTTGGTTCAGGGAGAGAATGACATACATACTAAATGGGATATCTCAACCTGCAGCAGAATAGGGGGAAGGGGGATGAGAGGAGGGATGATGGATGGGAGGGCATTCTTGGGGGAAGGGGAGGTTGAAAGTACCTACTATAGAAGAGGGACAGGATCAAGTAGGGAATGGACCAGGTGGGGGTGAGATGAGTGGGAGGGAATTATAAGTAGCCTTGTACAATATATCTACTATGGTAATGTTTTGCATAGCTAGATATGTACAATAAATACTGAATTATTTATCTTCCCAGAGGGAATGGGTGACAAGGGAGAAAGGGAATGGATGTGAAATTAGAGGTCTTACAATTAAATGTTTCAAACATACATAAATACTATTATTAATACTCTTTTTCATGGAATTGGGAGATAAGATGTGCAGGCATTGGGGCATAGAGATTCACCTTGCTCTAATGGAAAAGTCGAAGGGGGTATGAGAGAAGATATGGGAGAGAGCAGTTTAGAGAAGCGATATCTTGTGGTACTGCTATTCTGGGATGGTGGGTAGTGTAAAAATGGGGGAAAATTTGTAACTCAAAATCTGGCAGAAATGAACGATGCAAAACAGAAGTTATTAAAGCATTTGTTTAAAAATTATTGGACTACCTGAAAGCCATGATCAAAGAAAGAACCTAGAAATCATCCTTCAAGACATTCTCAAGGAAAATTGCCCTGATGTTATAGACTTAGAGGGCAAAATAGAGGTTGATAGAATCCACAAATCACCTCCTGAAAAAGATCCCAAAAATAAAATTCCCAGGAATATTATAGCCAGATTCCAGAATTCCCAGATCAAGGAGAAAATACGGCAAGCAGCCAGGAAGAAACAATTTCAATATTGTGGAAACACAATCAGAATAGCACAGGACCTGGCAGCTTCTACACTGAGGCATTGAAGGCCATGGAATATGACATTCTGGACAGCAAAGGAGCTGGGATTAAAACCAAGAACCCCATATCCAGAAAAAACTGAATATCTTGTTTCAGGGTAAAATATGGTCATTCAGTGCAAGAGAGGACTTTCATGCATTCTTGAGGAAAAAACCAGAGTTGAATAGAAAATTTGACACTCAGACACAAGAAGCAAGAGATGCTTGAGAAGGTAAACAGGGAAAAGAAATCAAAAGGAACTTCAAAGTTGAACTCTTTACATTCCTACATGGAAAAACAATAACTGTAACTGATGAAACCTTTTTCAGTATGGAAATAGTTGAAGAAGGGTATATGGGTGTATGAATTAATATGTGAATATGTGTATATATGTTTACAGATGTACGTGGAGAGAGGGCACAGTTTGAATTTGGTGGGAAGGGATGATACTTAAGGGGTGAAGTTAAAAGGTGAGAGAGGAAAGTGGGGAGTAGATGAGGAGAGATGGAAAGGGGGTAAACTATCTCATGTAGAAGAGGCAAGGGAGAAGTGGTTGCAGGGGAGGGGAACAACAGGAAGTCAAAAAGGAAAAAGGAAAAATCACATTCTCATTGAATTTTGCTCAGGAAGAAAATGACATACATACTAAATGGGATATCTCACCCTGAAGGAAAGTAGGGGGGAGGGGGATGAGAGTGGGGATGATGGAGGGGAGGGCATGCTTGGGGGAGGGGAGGTTGGAGACACCCATTTTTGAAGAGGGACAGGATCAAAGTAGGAAATGGACCAAGTGGGGGGTGAGGTGGGTGGGAGGGAAATATAGCCAGTCTTTTACTGTATATCTACTGTCGTAATATTTTGCATAGCCTGACATGTACAACATATACTTAACTGCTTATCTTCCCAGCAGGAGTAGGTTATAAGGGACGATGGAAATGGATCTGGAATTCGAAGTTTTAAAATTAAGTGTTTCAAATATATATAAATACTATTATTAATACAATTTTGCATGTAATTAGGAGATAAGATGTGCAGGCATTGGGGCACAGAGAGTGACCTTGCCCTAATGGAAAAGTCGAAGGGGATATGGGAGAAGATATGGGAGAGAGTAGATTGGATGAGTGGATATCCTGTGGGACTACTATTCTGGGATGGTGGGTAGGCGAAAATGGGGAAAAAAATTGTAACTCAATATCTGGCAGAAATAAATGATGTAAACCAGAAGTTAATAAAGCATTGGGGGAAAAAAAGATCATCAGGCTTGACATTATATTCTAAAAAGCAAAGGAATTAGAATTACAATCAAGAAAAACCAAAATGGATAAAACAAAATACAATTTTCCACGGGAAAAAAAAAACTGACATCCTCTGAAATAGAGGACCTTCAAATATTCTTTTTTTTTTTTAAGCAATTGGGGTTAAGTAACTTGCTCAAGGTTACACGGCTAGTCATTATTTGGGGGGCTCATTTTCTGAGGCCGGATCTGATCTCGGGTCATCCAAACTCCGAGGCCGGCGCTCTTACTCACTGCGCCACCTAGCCGCCCCTTTTAGGGCAATTGGGGTTAAGTAACTTGCCCAAGGTCACACGGCTAGGCTTTTTTTTTTTTGTTTGTGCGGATTAAGTGTCGGAGGCCGGCTCCGAACTCAGGTCCTTCTGATTCCAGGGCCGGCGCTCTATTCACTGCGCCACCTAGCCGCCCCACCTTCAAATATTCTTGATGAAAATACCTGAATAGAAAATTTGACTTCCAGATATGAGTCAAGGAAAGTGTAAAAAGGTAAACAGGAAAAGAAAAGTCAAAAGGGAGTCAAAAAGATAAACTGTTTACCTCAATCATTTCAGTTGTGTCTTTCTCTTTATGACCTCAGTTGGGTTTTTCTGGGCAAGAATAATAGAGTGATTTGCCATTTCCTTCTCCGGTTCATTTTAAAAAGGAGGAAACTGAGGAGATGTTTAAGAGACTTGCGCAAGCTCACACAGGTAGTAAGGGTCTGAGGCTGTATTTGAACTCAGTTCTTCCTTCTCTAGGCTTGGTGCTCTATCTACTGTACCACTTAGCTACCTTTTAGAAACAATTAATGTGTGAAAAAGAATGGTAATTAAAAGAAAACCTACCAATATTTCTAGAATACAGCCAAGCTGTCGTCAGAGGGGGAAAAAAAACACCCAAGAACATTCATTATAAAAATACCAAAGGGGAAAAAAAGTATTAATAAATCCAATGTGTATTTTAATATAAAATTTTAAAATGTATCATGCAATAAGCAGGAAAGAAAAAAATATTAGAAATTAGAAAATAAAGATAAATATAAAATCTGAAAATCCAGAAAATTATAGGCTATAAACTGGTTCTTTGAAAAGATGAACAAAATCAATAAATCCATAACCAGAATTTTTAAAAGTAGCAGCTTTCCCAACAAGTGTAATAAAATTATCTATATTCTATTTCATGATTGCCTCTAAAATTCCTTTGGTTAAGCATTCTCTACTTTACAATCAGCTGGCTATAAAAAGCTCCTGACCTTATTCTCCTGTATATGTTTTTGTATTTATTTGTTTGTTTTATATTCTAATTTTCAATTTTGAGGCTACATATGCTATCCAAGTTAAAATTATTGTGGTTTCTGGGGCAAAAGTGTCATCAGAACAATATCTGACAAATTGCTTTCCAGTTTTTCAGCCTTCCTAGATACTTGAGATTAGGTATGGCTAGCTCATCCCCAAGTAAATTAGGTTATCAGGGCTTTGAAACATTGAATAGTTGGGTTCAATTATCTCCGATTCATCCTTATTGAGTGCACTTAACTGGCTTACTTTCCATGTTTATCCAGTCCATGGAGTTTTGATGACTGCAGCTCTAGAGTATAATTTGAAATCTGGAAATGCTATCACCTCTATCCCTATTTATTTTCAACATTCCCTTTAGATTTCAGACTTTTTGTTCCTCCAAATGAATTTTCACTAGCCAAATAAATGCAATTAGGATAAGAAGTGAACTACTCAATTGGGGATAACATCTTTGTATTAAATTGCCCTAATAAAGGTCTGATATTCAGGAAACACAAGGAACTAATACAAATATATAAAATGAAAACCACTCATTCCCAAATGGGTGAGGGGTCAAAGGCTATGAGCAAGCACTCACCAAGCAAAAAATCAACATGGGATTTTGGCCAAATCTTTCCTCAATTTTATTACATTTTACTCATGGTACCATAGCCATTGTGGGCATCTGTCCTGTCCAATGTTCCTCTCCCAAATATTATAAGTTCAAAGAGGCCAGGGATGACTATTTTTGGTTTTTGTATGTTTATCTTAAAAAAAACCCTGGAGAAGGCCTTATATTTCATGAATATTTTTTAATTGAAAATCACATTAAATATTACTTTCAAACCCAATGGACAGTGTGCTTTAAAATGTTGGTTCTTTTCCCTCTCCCTTTCCCCTAGGTTACTTCTAAAAGACAAGAGGCAGCAGTAGTGTTGGGCCCAAGAGCACTAGACCCTTCACTGGGGACCTTGGCTCAGGCTCCTGGCCCTCAATCCTAGTCAATTTCCCATTCTGATGCTCCATTCATGGAACATATGAAATAGGATTCAGGACCCTTGTAGTTGTTTGAGGGAAACAGAGCATTGGATTTGTGGAGACGTGAGTTTAAATTATGCCTCTGACACTCACCAGCCATTCAGATACTCTTGTTAGGACTCAGTTTCATCATCTGTAAAAAAAAAAAAAAGAGAGAGAGAGAGAATAAGGCAATGGGGCATAGAAATCCATCTTGCCCTACAAGAAAGTCCTAAGGAGGAAGAAGAAGGATGGGGGGATAGAAGTGAGGACAGACTAGGGGAAGGACTAATCAGTATGCTTGCCATCTTCGGGTGGGGGTACGGGAGAGATGGGGAGAGAATTTGGAACTCAAAATTTTGTGGAAATGAATTTGAAAAACTAAAAATAAATATTAAAAAAACTCAGTGGTGAAATCTTTATTATTGGAAATCTTCAAGAATGGGTAGAGTGACCACTCCTCATCATGGTTAATGTAGAGGAAACTCTGAGCTGTATTACCCAGCTCACTTAACACATGCTTCTCTATCCCATTCTTAGTCTGTGGTAAGGGGAGATGCAGGAGTTCAAACACCAGCCACCCCTTAGAGCCTCCCTTTCTGCTGATCATGTGTGCTCTTCTGATAGCAAGCCCACAGCTATGTCAACATATGTTGCTTGCCTTCCCATATTGGGTCCAGGGCCTTCCTAATCACATGAATCTCTGGAGCAACTTGTTCCAAGGCTTGCTTTTTATGCCCCTAATATCACCCTTTGAAATGGAGCATCCAGGAGAAGAAGATCTGTGTTTGTGACATTCCTGGACAGGTGGCGTCACCTGGGAGCCTCCCAGTCCCTGGGTCACTGACATGTAGGCATTGTGGGACAAGGTGACCCCAACTAGAAGAGAAACCCATGACTCCTGACTCATGAATGTGGAGACCTTGTGGCATGACCCCTGACCTCATGGAGCCCTAAGGACCTAACATTAAAATTCCTAAAAGCTGGTTCTTAAAGGCAATAAGAAGATGAAATTCATCAGAGAGATTGTTTTTAGTTCAGTTTGGTCCAGTTTTCTCCTTTGCCTCACCCCTAGTTTCACAGATTCCAAAACACATTCTCAAAATTTATTTTGATATCCAAAACAAAAAATGACCAAAAACCAGATATCCCGTTAAACAATTGGCATGAGGCTGACAAGGCCTCCCCAAACTATGAGTCTCTGTGTTTCTAAGATTTCTTCCCCTCAGGAATATTGAAAAGTGTAATGAACCAGTATGAGCAGATTCTGTTGAACAGGGAACCTAGAGAGCTGACTTTGAGTACCATCACTAAATAGCTAGGGGACTGTTCACAAGATGTCAGACCACTCTGTGGCTTGGTTTTTTTCAGATGTGAAATGGACACATCATTATTGTCATTCCCCATTCCATGGAGCTTTTATGAGAAGTGAATGACCTTTTCAACAGGAAGTATTTTTCAAAGGTTACAAAATGTTTGCTCTGGATCAGGCATCGAGCTTCTCTTTGGTTGGAGAAGACTATGACTGTGGGGAGCAGATTCCCTTCACTGCCTTGATGGATGCGGGGTTTACATCTTTCAGACTTGAAGCTTAGCTGAGCCCATTGTCCAGGAGGGCTAATGTCAGGGGGTCAGGAGGATGCTGCACATTGTATGCCAATATTGGGAGCATGTCTCCTCTTATGGGAGCCCACCTAAATCAGTCCTCAGAATTGCCTTGGATGGGGGGGTGGAGCCAAGATGGCAGAAACGAAGCAGCAATTTCTTTAAGCTCCTCAGTGAATCCCATCATTAAACCTTAAAAGGTGAATCTGAACAGATTCTGGAATGACAGAATCCACTTGGAGACAGAGCATGGCATAATCCAGGACAGGAAAGTGCCCAGTGGGTCTGGACAGGGGGAGTGTGGAGTACGTGGGTTCTGTACAACTCAGACTTGAGAGCAGATAAGCAGACTACACCAGAGAGAAAAGTAGCCCTAACTGACCTAGAGGACAGATCCAGGAGAGATAACTTAAGAATTATCAGTCTACCAGAAAGCCATGATGAAAAAAGCAGCCTGGACAATATCCTCCAAGAGATTGTCAAAGAAAACTGTCCTGAAGTCCTGGAATCAGAAGATAAAATAGTTATCAAAAGAATTCACCAGACTCCTCCTGAAAGAGATCCCAAATTGAAAACTCCAAGAAATATAGTAGCCAAATTCCAGAATTACAAGATTAAGGAAGAAATATTGTAAGCTTCCAAAAGAAGCAATTCAAATATCACAGAACTACACTCAGAATCAGACAGGACCTAGAAGCTTCTACATTAAAAGATTGGATGCATTGGAATTTCATATTTCATAGGGCAAGAGAGATAGGACTACAACCAAGGATTAACTACCTGGCAAAACTGAGCATAATCTTTCTCTGTGAATGAATCTCTGTGCCCTAATGCCTGTATATCTTATTTCCCAATTATATGTAGGTCTGTTTTTTTCTTTTAGTACTCCAGCTACTAGATAAAATACTCATAAAAAAGAAAGGTCACATGCCTCTTTATGTATCCATTTAGAGATCACCTATATCTCTGCCACCATAGTCTTTTCTCTTTTCTGTGAGAGAGTCTCAAACCCCACCCCCTGCCCCTGTACTAGGAGAAATCCTGCCCTCTAGTCTTAATCTCATGTTAGTTTTATTCTCTTCCCAAGCAAAGAAGAAATAGCCTGCCCAGGGCCCTTGTGAGGGGTGTTCCACAGGTCTTTATGGAGGAGTCATATTGTGGCTGTTGAATTTTCTTGCATCTTTTTAATTTCTCTTCCCAATTTTTCCTCCACTTCTCTTATTTGGTTTTTAAAATCCTTATTAAGGTCCTCTATGGTCTGTAACCCGTATTTTCATTTGGGGCTTTTGGTGCAGGAGTTCTGACCTCCCAGTCCCCCTCCTGTTCCATGCTTCGATCCTCTTTGCCTCCAAAATAAGAATCTAATGTTGAATTTTTCTGTTTGTTTCCTTTGCCTAGGCATGTTGCTACTTAATTACTTGACTTTGGGGATTTTTGCCACAGTAGGACTCTGCCACCAGACAGGGGAGCTTCCGTCCCAAACTTTGGGGTTTTCTCAACTGCCGGAGGTATTTGTTGGGTGCCCTCCCTGAAGCCCCCACACACTCTGGCAAGCTGTTCACACACCCCAAGACCTCCACTCCAGACCACAATCCAGATCAAAGAATATAAAAGCAAGTGTGATTACCACAAAGACTGATTGCCAGATCTCCCTATAGTCCACAGGCCAGGAGCTGAAGCTGCAAAATGGCAGCTGTGCCGCAGCTTCTCAGTGGGTTCTTGCCCCCAGGGGAAGAAGCTGATGCGTTCCCAAATTCTGGTCCCAAAGTCCATAGGTCACTAACCTCTCACTTTGTCCTAGGCATCTATGTGTTGGTAATTCTAGAAATGCTACAGCTGCTAGTGTTCTGGGGTCCCTCCAGCCAGATGCTGGTCTGGCCACCCTGGGGTTAAAAGTTCATGTAGTCATGGGGTTGCCTCCCAGAGTGCTGCTCCAGCCGTTTCCTGCCGGGCTGCCGGGCTGCCAGGCTGTCCTCAGAGGGAGGTTAGCTTCTGTGTGTCGTTTTGTGGGTTACAGAGCTCTATAGGTTGTGCAGAGTCGCCTTTTACATAATTTTGAAGTGGTGTGGGCTGGAGCTCCGTGAAAGTGCTGTTTCTACTCCACCATCTGTGCATAATCTTTCAGGCATGGAGATGGTCATTTAATGAAATAAGAGACTTCCAGACTTTCCTGATGAAAAAGCCACAGCCAGATGGAAAATTTGATCTCCAATTATAAGACTCAAGAAAGACTTAAAAACTTGAACAAGGAAAACACAGACTCACACATACATGCACGCACGCACGCACATTCATGTACACATGCACATAACTTGGGATGCAACCAGAACACAATGTTCACATCCCTATATAAGAAGCTGATAACTGTCAATATTGAAATTTATATGATTATCATTACCTTTAAAAGAGTTATACATAAGTAGAGGGTGTGGGTTTGAATTAACTAAGCTGAAGATGAAAAAAAAAAAAACTTATTTAGGGGATCCAAGGGACTTTATTGGGATAAAAGGAAAGGATGAGACAGAAAAGGTAAAGTATGCCAATCGAAGAGGCATAAAAACACAGGGGAAAGAAAGAGGGAGAGGAACATCATTTAAACATTACTCTCACTGGTTGTGGTTCAAAGAGGGATCAAGATAATCAGTTAAATTTAAGATTCTAATGAGAATAGACAAAAAAAATTCATTAAATAGAGGAAAAGGAGGGAGGGAGAGGAACACTGTGTGAAATTAATTCTCATTGGTTTGGTGTCAAAGGGGGAGTAACATACTCTGATAAGTATAAAAATCAATTGTGTACTATAGGCAATAGGAGGGTAAGATGGGGATAAAAAAAGGAGGGAATAAAGGGGGGAATTAGAAGGAAGATAAATAGTAGTAAGGGGAGAGGGTAGGTTAAGAAGGGGGTCACAAGGTGGGAACAGTGATGGAGGGAGTGGTCAAAAGACAGATCTTCAAAGAGAGGAAGGGAGAAGGAAGAAAAAAAAACAGAAGCAGAGGAGGGAATAGGATGAAGGGGAAGAGACAGATAATCATTATTACTGTGAATGTGAATGGTATGAACTCTACCATTAAACAGAGGTGGATAGCAAAATGGATTAAAATCCATAATCCAACAATATGCTGTCAACAAGATATACAATTGAAACAAAGGGATACCCACAGGTTAAAGGTAAAAGGCTGGAGTAGAATTTATTATGCCTCAGCTAAAGTAAAAAACAAAAGCAGGGGAAGCAATCCTTATCTCAGATAAAGCAAAAGCAAAAATAGATCTAATTAAAAGAGATAATGAAGGGAAGTATATCCTGCTAAAAGACACCACTGAGAATGAAGCAATATCATTACTTAACATATATACACCAAGTGGTATAGGATCCAAATACCCAGAGGAGAAGTTAAAGGAATTAGAGGAAGAAATAAATAGCAAAACTATACTAGTGGAGGATGTGAATCTCCCCTTCTCTGAACTTAATACATCTAACCTCAAAATAAACAAGAAATAAGTTAAGGAGGCAAATAGAATTTGAGGGAGACTAGATATGATAGATCTCTGTAGAAAACTGAATATTGATAAAAAGGAATTTACTTTCTTCTCAGCTGTGCATGGTACTTACTCAAAAATAGACCACATACCAGGGCTTAAAAACCTCACAATTCTGTGCAGAAAGGCAGAAATATTAAATGCATCCTTCTCAGATCATGATGCAATAAAAATATATGCAATAAAGGGCCATGGAAAGATAGAATAAAAACTAATTAGAAATCAAACAATTTAATCCTAAAGAATGAATGGGTCAGGGAAAAGGCTAAGGAGGGAGTGGGAGGCCTTAGGAGATGGGGAGGTGACCAGGGAACTCATGATCAAAGGAAGAACCTAGAAATCATCCTTCAAGAAATTCTGAAGGAAAATTGCCCTGATGTTTTAGATCCAGAGGGGGAAATAGAGATTGAAGGAATCCACAGATCACCTCCTGAAAAGGATCCCAAAAAAGAAAACTCCTAGGAATATAATAGCCAGGTTCCAGAACTCCCAGATCAAGGAGAAAATACTACAAGCAGCCAGGAAGAAACAATTTCAATATTGTGGAAACACAATCAGAATAGCCCAGGACCTGGCAGCTTCTACACTGAGGGATCAAAGGGCATGGAATATGATATTCCAGAGGCCAAAAGAGCTGGGACTGAATCCAAGGGTCACCTACCCACAAAACTGAGTATTTTGTTTCAGGGGAAAATATGGTCATTCAGTGGAATTGAGGACTTTCAAGCATTCTTGAGGAAAAAACCAGAGTTGAATAGAAAATCTGACATCCAGACACAAGAAGCAAGAGATGCCTGAGAAGGTAATCATGGAAAAGAAATCAAAAGGAACTTAGCAAAGTTGACCTATTTACATTCCTACATGGAAAAACAATAACTTTGACTGATGAAACCTTTTTCAGTATGAAAATAATGGAAGAAAAGTATATGGGCATATGAATACATATGTGAATTTGTGTATATATGTTTACAGTTATACATGGATAGAGGGCATAGGTTGAATTTGTTGGGAAGGAATGATTCTTTTTTTTTTTAGCAATTGGGGTTAAGTAACTTGCTCAAGGTTACACGACTAGTCATTATTTATGCGTGGGTGCTCATTTTCTGAGGCCGGATCTGATCTCGGGTCATCCAAACTCCGAGGCCGGCACTCTTACTCACTGCACCACCTAGCCGCCCCTTTAGGGCAATTGGGGTTAAGTAACTTGCCCAAGGTTACACGGCTAGTTTTTTTTTTTGTTTGTTTGTGCGGATTAAGTGTCGGAGGCCGGCTCCGAACTCAGGTCCTTCTGATTCCAGGGCCGACGCTCTATTCACTGCGCCACCTAGCCGCCCCGGGAAGGAATGATTCTTAAAGGGTGAAATTGTGAGATGAGAGAGGCAAGTGGCAAGAGGAGATGGGGAGAAACAGGGTAGGGTAAACTATCTCATGTAGAAGAAGCAAGGGGAAGGGGCTGTACGGGAGGGGAAGAATAGGAAGGCAAAAAGGGAAAACCATATTCTCATTGAATTTGGCTCAGGGAGAGAATGACATACATACCAATGGGCTATCTCACCCTGCAGGAAAATAAGGGGAAGGCGGGTGAAAGGGCGGATAATGGAGGGCAGGGTATTCTGGGGACAGGGGAGGTTGGAAGTACCCACTATAGAAGAGGGACAGGATCAAGTAGGGAATGGACCAGGTGGGGGGTGGGATGGGTGGGAGGGAATTATAAGCAATTTTTACAAGGTATCTATATGGTAATGTTTTCCATAGTTATACATGTATAACACATACTGAATTGCTTATCTTCCCAGAG
>WOXC01002126.1:0-197939 GCA_011680675.1 Gymnobelideus leadbeateri
TATGGCCTGCAACCCCTCATGTTTTCCCCTGGGGCTTTTGGAGCAGGACTTCTGACCTCACAGTCCTTTTCCCGCTCTATGCCCCCAAAATAGGAGTCTAGGGTTGCATTTTTCTGTTTCCTTTGCCTTGGCATGTTGCCACTTAATTGCTTGACTTTTGGGCTTGTTGCCACACTATGGCTTTAAGGCCAGATAGAGGAATTTTCGTCCCAAATGTGTGGGGGGCAACTTCCGTTTCTGGCAAGCTGTAAACCCACCCACAACTTCCACCCTAGATCACAATCCAGATCCAGGGAGGTTAAAGCAAGAGCGATTACCCCCCAAGACTGATCGCTGGATCTCCCCACGATTTGTAGGCTGGGAGCCGGAAATGCCTATGAAAACTACACAATGGCGTGTCTCCTCAGCGGCTTCTAGCCCCCAGGGGAGGGAGCTGACGCATTCCCCAAATACAGGTCCCAAAGTCCATAGGACACTAACCTCTTACTTTGTCCTAGGCAAGTCTATGTTGAAAATTCTGGGGTCGCCACAGTTCCTGGTGTTCTGGGGTTCCTCCAGCCAGCTGCTGGCCCTGCCGCCCTGGGTCTAAAACCTCGGCTCACGTGGACCTGGGTTCGGCTGGGCTCAGCTCCTGCGCTCTGCGCTCTGGGCTCTGCGCGCTGCTGGCTCCCAGACCGCTGCGCTGGTCCTTCCTGCAGGGTGCTGGGCTGTCCTCAGCGGGAGGTTAGCTTCTCTGTGTCGTTCTGTGGGTGCTGGGGCTCCAGAAGTTTTTCAGAGTGCTTTTTTACATAGTTTGTGGAGAATCTGGGGGCAGAGAGGCTTGGACGAGCTGTTTCTACTCCGCCATCTTGGCTCCGCCCCTGATCTTCTGTTTTTGAAACTGCTTAGCTGCTATTGATGCTTCATCATAGCCCAAATACTCACTGGCATAAGTTGTTTTTACTTCAGCATATTAGTAAAGCACTCATTTCAAGACATCTTGGTGGGTTTTTTTAGCACAACTTTCAGAAATGACTGTGCAGCCATCTTCAAATCCTCGGAATCCCTTTCTCTTCAAGCTCCCCTCCACCCCCCAAGGGCTTTTCTTCAGCATTGGTTTTGTTGATGGTTCCATCTTTCATCAGAATTTCTGTGCTATTAGGCTTCAAATCTGCATTTGTAATATCATTACTTTAATGTCTTTACACTGCCCATACACAAAAGGATGCTTCGGAGTAAATTAAGGTTTGGTATTTCTGATAGCAAGCTACATTACAGCCCTATGTTTGTGGATCTTAATACTAAGTTCTTCTGCTGTTGAGAATGTGATGTCATTCATTATCTTTTCAGGAATAGAAAAGGCTATATGCCTTTCCTCTCTTCACTTGCTGTAGTCTGACTATATCATTAACTTCAAGTACTACTGTTACTCTGTATCATAGCTTAGCATCCAACTATATAAAAAATCAAATTCATTTGTCTTTTTTCCTATTTCTGCCAGAACTCATATGTAAGTTGCCTTTTCTGATTTAATAATTCTCCTCAATTCTCTTAGTTATAATTCCTTGTCCAATTCCTTTTCCTCAGTAAGGGGTGTAAATCTGTTTCCATGTCCTGTCTACAATTGTCAGTTGTTTCTGTTATTTTTGAGTAATTCAATAAAAGTGATGATTCACAGAAAACTGAGTGATCTCCTAGTCTCCTAAACTTCTCTCATTTCTCTGGTATTTCTTTTTCTCACGTGGCTATACTACTTTGGGACTTTTCTGATATTTTCCACCATGCACCAGGAAGCTCATTATTGGGGAAACCTCATAATCTTGAAAGATCCCAATAGCCTTAGGACTATACCTTGTTACCACCCTCTTTTTCTCTGATTGGAGGATGGAGTCACAAACAGCCAAATTTCCTTTTAAAAGGGGTTTTCAACCCAGAACATTTCATATTTCACCTTCCTTATTTTGTTGGAACCTCTCTGAATTTTTTTCTATCCCCCTGTGTCAGGTATCTTCCCAGCTTTCCTATCCCATTCATGTTTTTAGCTCTTTTTGTGTGATGTCTTTCTCCATTAGATTGTAACTCCTGAAGGCAGGAACTGTCTTTGTTTTTTCATATTTATATTCTGAGGTCTGTTAGGGGAATGGGAATTTAAGATCTTCCCTGCCCTTAGGCCCTTTGATAGACTTAAGCACACCTGGAGCCTGTGTCGGGAAGGCTTGGTTTTCAGGAATACCCACATCTTGGTGCTCTGTGATTGGGCAGTGGGTCAAGAGGGTTGTGACATTCTCTGAGCCAGGAGAAGGCTATATAAACCCTGATGTGAGGTTTTGTTTTGAGGCTTATTTTGAGAAGTGTTGTGTGATTTGATCAGATGAGACTCTGGGCAGCTGTCAAGTCCCCCGGCTTTGAAAACCCAGATATTGGTGCTTCCCTCTCTGGTAACCGTGACTAGGTATGGATGTAATGGTCAGAGAGTTGGAAGCCTGTTTGCTTGATCTGCTTCTCTGTCTTCTTCTAACTTCTGCTTGTAACTTGTTTGTATCTTTTTCCCCTGAACTAGGTAAATGACATATGCTTGATTAAAGCAAGATTGTTAACTCATTTTGAGTTGCTTTCCTTTAGAAAAGCAGATCTAAGAACCCGTGTTAGCAGCCATCATGGTGATGCTGGGGTGCCTGCTGCTACAAGGGCTTAAGGTAGTGATCGACACACAGTAGATGCTTAATGTCTGTTGACTGAGTGACTAATGACAATATATTGGCCTTAATTTTAGTTTTTGTGTCTACTCCTAAAATCAGGTGACCCTTAAAATTTTACATTTCAAAGAAACTACAATTTTTTTAAGCAGCTCATGCATTATTTGTTCAAAAGACTTTTTCTATGATAACAATATTTAACAAACCTTTAACATGGAGAAAATGCTATCTACAATATGATACTATGATGATAAAATAAGTGATGCTCTAACTGACACTTTCAACTAACAATAATGCAGATATGCAAACTGGTAGTATTTGGAACTATAACAGCATTTCATTTGATGACCAACATTTTTTTTTCCAAAATATAGCAAGAAATTGAATGGAACTTAACTGCTTTTGGTGGCAATGGTAAGAAAACCTGCTTAAAAGAAACAAAATTAAAGAAATAAAGTAATATTCAGACTTTAGAAATTAAAAAAAAACATTTAAAATATAGCTCCAGAAAAATTCCTATTTGTAGCCGTGGTAGTGTTTGTGTTGAAGCAGCGTTGCTCAATAACTGCTATTTGCCTCACTTAGCATGTTATTAACTCATTGCCTATTAGGTTTCTTGGAGTAAACCCACATTCTCTGACCTAGGACTTTACAACAAAGAACAATTCTTTTAACTTTTGTACCCCTAGCCAAAGACAACATACCTCATTGTAAGTTTTAGCTCTACTTCTTGGAGGATTCTCCCCTCTCAATTGCCTCCTTGGTTTCAATAACTATGAAAACACTAGCAATGATCTGTGATAAACAGTTATTAACAATGAAGTAACACTCAAAGAGAAGCCTTCGAGACTTTGCCATTCACAGAAGGAAGGAACTCAGCTTTCCATGAGAGAGCTGAAGGAAAGAAAGATAAAGGGTTATCACCTTGGAATCTGTACTTTAGGGATTGTAGTAGCAAGCACCCTAGCACATCCAGGATGGTCCCCTAGAACAGATTCTTTGATCTGCTTTGCTAAAGGAAAGACAACTTTAAAAGTGTCAACAATCTTACCTTAGTTACATATAAGTAGAAAATATAAGCAGAGAAATTAGCACAGAGATGCAGCAGATAGGGCTCCTAATGTCTGAACAAAGTAATACAGCCACCTACATACACCATTCAACCAAGAGAGCACAAGCCTCTGAGTAGTCAGGGGACTCTTAACAAATGGCTACTCAGGGAATCAAAAGGTCCTTCTAGTGAGCAAACCCCCAAAGCAAAATCTCACCTCAGAATATATATACACTTTTGGCTAATAGCCTCAGAACCAAAAGACATCACAACCCTCCTGACTCAGTGCCTAATAACAGCATATAAAGGTGTGAACACTTTCCTCCAAGCAAGCCTCTCCTAAGCAAGCTTCTCTTTTGGCAAGTTCTTCCTCCAATGGACTCTATGTGACTCAGGACGTATCACAACTGGGCCTGAACTCAAAGCAGTAAGACATCCGTGATCGAACGCATGTGGTCACATACTTCTATTAATGAATGAGGAAGATCTTCATATTTCATTAACATTAGGGACAGGAAACCCAAAGAATTCTCGCATTTTTATTGCCGTGGTGTATCCTCCCCGTAATCTGCTTTACAAATAGGCTCTGTGGCCTAGCTCCCCCTTCCCCTGAGCCAGGTCACTGGTGATCATCCACCAAAACCCACTGCCTGACAAGGGTTCCTTGGGAGCTGCCACTAAGGTTTACATAATCATAAGAAAAACAAGCAATACAGCAGCAATCCCTTCCAGCAGTTCACTTGTAGCAACCTATGACTACTACTGAAGGTGCCTGGGTTCCACCTCCAGCAACAGTTCCTGTGGAAGTGTTGAGTACTCTGGGAAAGTGATCCCCCACCATCCTGGTTTTCCCAAATCAGACCCAGGCCACTGGTGGGCAAGTTTCTCCTTTGGAAAGTGAGTCATCTGTTCATGACAACTGTATTGGAATCCCTAGAGCACTCAGGAACTTTCCAGGTTGCTCATGGCACCTGTGATCTGGCTCAGGAGGCCATGACGAAGTGGCATGTCAGCGAGCCCGGTGAGACCAGCACTGGGCCTTCTGCATAAGCAACAGCACCCTACTTGCTGCTCCCCCTACTTCTGAAGTGTGCTAGAGCATCAGAACCCATTTCCCCCTCCCCTCCCCTTTCCTTCCTTCCCTCTCCCACCTATTCCTTTAGAATAGATAGGCTGTGTAAGTGTAGAAGTAGTTGTGGTGTGTGTGAGTGTGTGTGTGTGTGTGTGTGTGTGTGTGTGTGTGTTTAAGGAAAACAAAAGGAAAACACCAAAAAAAAAAACAAGTAAAAGAAACCACACTGTTATTGTTTGTTTTTTACTTTCTGAATCACTTATGTGCTTTTCAGCAGCCTCAATAACCTGTTCAATTTGTACTCAACTGAAACCAATCAACTATGAGCAGCCTTTAAAAAAAATTACAGGGACTGAATTAAACAACACTGCTTCCATCCCCAAATTCCTGACTGATCTGCCCAAGCAACTTTGCTTCCAGAATCCAATTCTTTTCTTTATGGCAGTTGCCTCTGTACTACTTCCACTTTCTCATCTCCATGTAACTTCTCAAGGACTTCCTTTCTTCAGATACATGTATCTTCTATGGAATGTGTTCCTTTTTACATTTCTTTCCTAGACATCACTTTTCTTGAAGTTATATTTCAAGTAATGCAGAGATTTGGCTAATTATTCCTAATAATTTAGGCATGTTTCCTCCGATTCACTTAAGGGACACTTTTGGATCACCTGGCATTGGGTAAAGATGGACAGTTCTTTTAATACTGCATTATTAAACATATGTCTGTGTTTATATTCTAGGCTTTTAAGACTAGTTGATTTAAATACACACAGTATAGATCAACTAAATGGCCCTTTCTTTTAGTTCTTCATACATACTACTCCTTCATTCAAATTCATGTCTTTATGCTACCTTTCTTCATACATATAATGAGGTATGGGCTCTGGGAGCCCCCTTGAGCTTTCCTTGAATCCTTCAGGTACAGGCTCTGAGAATCTCCCTTAGACTCTTGATTATATCATCCCATTTGATGAGGTATTAGCATCAGGCAATAAGCCTGACATTGGGGCTGAGCCCAAGCCTTGGTTAATAGACTTCCCACCTATCAAAATATTGATCCATCCTTAAACTGGCCTAGCCCACCATTTTTTGTAGTCTACAGAGACTTCCCACCTTTAATCACTCATTGAACTCATTAACTCCTTCTGAAGACCCTCCACAAAGACCTCCCCTAGTCCATCCCTAGATTCCTCCCACAACCATTCCTCCCACAACCTATAAGAACTTGTCTTGTTTTCATGTTTGTGAGAGTGCTATGGGAGAGTGAGAGTGCTATAGAATGCCATAGAATAGTGAGAGTACTGTAGAAAGACCTAGCACAGACTTACTCTGTGTCTAATGAAGCAAATTTTAATAAATTTTACTTTCTTTGGCTGAGAAGACTCAAGCCAAATTCATTTGGCAGGACCTGTCGTGTTGGTATTTTGGGGTCTCCAGAGCACCCCTAACCCTCTTAGTGGGTAACCTCTTCACACAGAATATTCTCCTTCTTTACTTTCACCTCTGAGAATCTTTAGCCTCTTTCAAGACTCAGCTAAAACTTTCTCAATATTAGTGCATTCCCAACACATGATTTGTATATTTTATTCATGTATTAATATAGGCACTACTTTTCTGCCAGGGTTGATTATAAGTTTCTGATGAGTTGGAATTAACTTTTGTCTTTTCATCCCCACTACCTAGCATATCATGCATTCCATTTTGCCATTTTTAGCTACTTCAAAGTCCTGTGGTGACAAACATGTGATGACAAAACAGGTGCAGATACACTGGGAGTGATAGTCACAACCCTGCACACAGGCAATCTGGACCACAGGGTTGTCATCTCTCTGGCCTGAAGAAGCAGTAGGATCCATCAGCCCCCTGGGTATCTGAGCAATCTTTTTTTTTTAAGTACTGCACTGCTCATCTCCTGGAATGAGTAAGGGACTAGAAAAGGCACCCGAAAAATTGTCTGCTTCACCTAACCTAACACTGGCCCTCTTATTGCAGCAGGCAGGGATGGTACCCTGTGGTTGAAACAGAAAAAAATGTCCAAAAACTTTTGCAGATGATTCCACTCACCATTAATACATGGAATGTGTGCTTGCTTATAGGCAACATCAAATCCAGCAGATCTGAAAGATGAACAGCTCTTCTTGTGAGAGAACTCAGTGGGTATTGCATCCAAAAAGTAACCCTGAGTGAAACAAGACTGGTAAATAAAAACCAGCTTCCCAAAAAAGCTGGAACCATGATATTCTGGAGGGGCTGCAGTGATGGTGAGTACTATGAAGAGCACTGTAAAGCTGGTGGAGATTTTACAATCAAAACTAATCTACTTAATAAGTTTGTATGGCTTCTAAAAGGAGTGAACATCAGATTCATCACAATGCAATTGCCAGTTGCAGGAAAGCACCAAGCTACCATCATCAGTGCATATATTCCCTCTATGACAAAACTTGAAGATGCCAAATGGAAAAAAAATTATGAAGAGCTGGTGACCCTCATCATCAGTATGCTGAAAGAGGACAAGTTTGTAATTCTGTGTGACTTTAATACCAGATTAGTGTAACACCAATCAAAAGCAATTTCCAGGTTCAGAATTAAAAACTTTCCATTTATTCAGTAACAAATTTAGGCAAAAACATTCACAGAAAGGAGGAAATAAAAATTCAGAGTAAATCAATCACTTAATAAAGTCCTCAATTCAGTCACAAAGTCTTAAGTCCTCAGTATTCCACCCCTGGGTAGTACATTCATTTAGTCAATCAAAAAGTCTCTCTTCTCAAGTGGAGATTAGTTTCCAACCACAAAGTACATTCATTTGGGCAGTCACAAAGTACAAAAGTCAAAAGTTTTCCACCCCAGGATCACAACTGAATTACAATACCACCCATCGCCACCAAGCACATTCTCAAAGGGGCAGTGGAGAGCACAAAGGCCATCTACCCCTAAGCCACAACAAGGTTACAATATCATCACAGCATTCAATACCCAAGGAGAGGTCTTTTCTTCATCTTGATCCTAGGCAAGTTCTCAACAATCTCTGTTCCTGGAAAGACAAAGTTTAACAAAGCCACAATACAGATAGCCAGTGTCCTCATCAATTCACTCTTTTCCTGCAGAATTGTCTCAGGACACTTGAAAACATCAGCAAGACCCTCCTTCAGGATTTCTGTAAACATACAAGAAGAAAATCCTCCTTCAGAGCTTCTGAAGCAACAGCAAGTTTCCAGGACCTCTGCAACAACAACACTGTCCTTTACCAGCAGACAAATCTGGCAAAATAACATCAAAACAGAGAAAAAACACCAGCACCATAGTCATGCCTCCTCAGGTCTCGGAAGCTCCAGGTGGAAATTCTCAAAAGTCCTGGGCAGCTTTCAGCAATCCGGGTGGCTTCGGCTGGCAGTTTCTCTCTCTCTCTCTCTCTTCTCTCTCTCTCCTCTCTCTCTCTCTCTCTCTCTCTCTCCCTCTCTCTCTCTCTCTCTCTCTCTCTCTCTCTCTCTCTCTCTCTCTCTCTCTCTCTCTCTCTCTCTCTCTCTTTGCCTCCATGATGCTGTTCCCAAAATTTTTCTGGCCTCTCTCTACTTGGGACTCTCTCTAAATGCATGGCATCAGCTCCTCCCAGTTCAGCCCTCTCCATTCACATGAACAATTCCATCCTACAAGTGGGATTCACATGCTTTGGGCTTTAACATTTAACCTGAAAACCAAGCCCATACAACGGGATCTTAAAATTGCATTACTATTATAAATAAGCACAACCCATCAGAAATAGCAGGAGTTCATGGGAGAAATGGAGTCAGAAATAGCAGCAGCAATGATTACTTATCACTAAATACTTGTGAGTCTCATGACCTTCTTATCACCAACATTGTCTTTCATTTACTTAGACACAATAAAAATTCATGGATGCACCCTAGAATCAAACACTGGCATTTAATAGACTATGTCATTGTAAGGAGAAGAGACAGATGGGATGTGAGAATGATGAAAATGATGTGTGGTACAGATTGCTGGACTTATCATAGACTTATCTTCTCCAACCTAAATATTTATATTCAACAAAAGCAGGAACCCCAAGACAAGATAATTACCAGAAGACTTAACGTGAACAGATTAGAGAGCTTCTCCTTACTGAACAGTTTGTTGATAACTTGGAGAGAAGGCTGAGTCAACAAGTGGTTAGCAACAATGGAGCAAAAAAGGAGTGAGCATCTGTAAGTGATTTGGTGTATATGATCACATTTACTTATCTGGGTCAAAACTCTAACAAACATCAAGATGATGAAAATGATGGGGAAATTTAGCAACTGTGAAATGAAAAATGAAAACTCCACAGGTTCTACAAATAGGATAGTTTTTTCCTCTCTAAGAAAATAAAAAAAGTATTTTACCCCATCAAAAGCAAAGTGAAAGTGAAACTTAAAGAGATGCAGGATTCTTGGTTCACTAAGAAGGCAGATGACAGTCAGTTTTATACTGATAGTAACAATTCAAAGTGTTTTTATGATGCCCCAACAACTATTTATGGACCAAAGACATATGGTACATCTCATTAGAACAGATGGAGCCACACTGATTAGTGATAAGGACACGATCCTGGAGAGATAGGCTAAATATTTTCATAATGTTCTCAACAAACTGACATCAACCAATGCTGAAGCTATTGACTATTTACTTTTTTTTGAAGTCAATCTTTTTCTAGTCAAATTCCAACTGAAGAAGTTTTGGTTGCCATTACACTCCTCACATGAGGCAAAGGACCTGGTGCTAATTCTATTCCAATTGAGATTTATAAGGAAGAGGGTACACTGCTCACATAAGCTAATGGAAATTTTTTGGGTTTTATGGCAAGAGAATTTATCCCCTAGTAGTTCAAGGGTGCTTCCACTATCCATTTCTATAAAGGAATAAAGGAAATTCTTTGTCCTGTGACAACCTGTGGGGGTGGTGGTGGGAGGGGTGGATGTCTCTCTCTTATTCGGTGATGGCGATATTTGTTTCAGAGTCCTCTGCTAAGAGCTCCAATCTTTTACCTGAAAGATGGTCATCTACCTGAGAGTCAATAAGGTTTCTGAAAGGGTGATATATTTGCTGCCCAACAATTCCAAGAGAAATATTTGGCAGGAGGAGAATGGAAGTGTGCATACAAATTTATTGATTTGATCAAAACTTTTGATACTATCAGTCATGAGGGCTTGTAGAAGATAATGACGAAATTCTGTTGCTTGTAGAAGTTCATCAGTATTGTACACCAGTTCTATGATGGCATGTTTGCATGGTTTCTGAATAATGGATGATGCTCTCCCACTTTCCCAGTTATCTTTGGAATGAAGCGGGGCTATGAGCCTGCTTCCATGTTTTTAGCATGATATTTTCAGTTATGTTGTCAGATGCCTTCAACAAGGAAAAAAACAGCATTAAGGTTACCTAGCTACCTCACCGAGAGTAAATTTTTTTTTTAATTAAAAGCTTGCAATCGGGTGGCTAGGTGGCACAGTGAGTAGAGTGTTGGCCCTGGAGTCAGAAGGTCCTGAATTCAGATCCAACCTCAGACACTTAACACACACAAACAAAAAAACCTACCTGTGTGACCTTGGGCAAGTTACTTAACCCCAATTGCCCTCCAAAAAAAAAGGCAAAAAAAAAAAAAAAGGCTTGCAATCCAAGACTACAGTGGAAGAAGAGTTGGCATGCAACTTTTTGTTTGCAGATGATTTGCACTCCATGTACCCTCTGAGTATTGATCAATTCTCTATCACTTGGGCTAGTTTTAGCCTGACAATTAATACCAAGAAAATAGGACCTCTCCACATGCCAGTACCGTATGATTCATACATGGAACCATTGATTACAGCAAATAGAGAAATTTTTATGTGTTGTGGATAAGTTCACTTTGGCAGTATGCTTTCTAGGGCTACACACATAAATGATTAATTAGGTTGTCAAAGTTAGCTCAGTGTTGGGAAGCTCCAAAGGAAAGTGGAGGATCAAAGTGGTATTAGGCTGCCTACCAAACTGGTAGTCTACAAATCCCTTGTACTGACCTCATTGTTTTATGCCTATGAAATCTGGACAGTATATCAACACCATGAAAGGAAACTGATCCACTTCCATTTGCACTGTCCTGGGAAAATTCTGAAGATCACCTGGAAAGAAAAGGCACCATACACTTAGTTTCTCTCTTGAGCTTCACTTCCAAGCATTCAAACTGTATTGTAGAGAGCACAACTCCAATGGGCTGGCTACATGGGTTCTAATGACAAACAAATGTTTGCCTAAAAGACTATTTTGTGGACAATTCACACAAGACAACTGTTCACATGTAGATCAGAAGAAGGGATACAAAGATACTCTCTAGATCTCTTTGAAGAATTTTGTAATTTATTGTGAGACATGGGAAATGCTGGCATGGGACAGCCCAGCATGGAGTGTCAACATCAAAGAAGGCACTCTGCTCTTTGAGCAAATCAGAATTGCAGTAGGTCAAAGGAAACATTAGATGCACAAATTTAGAGATATCTGCACCCTGAAAGTTCACCTGCATTAATTGTACCCAACCTGTGGTAGAGCTTTCTGAGATCATATTGGTCCAATCAGCCATAACTGGACACACTGCACTTGACCTATACATAGTGATATTGTTTTGGTATTCTTCAAGCATGAAGGACAATAGCCAACCAACTTAGTACAATTCCTGGTAAATAGTGAGGATTTGCCTTATTAGTACTGTTAGACTGACTGAACCTAGTGAATTTGATATTTTGCATGAAAGCTAGGTCTGTTCATAAAAATGAAATTGAACTTGAATGAAATGAGACAGGCAGTAGAGTTTCAGCTATGAATTCTTTTGGAATGACCCTTCAAGTGGTAGGTGTCATATGACATTGACTGAGACATTTATTTATTTATTTATTTTCCCTATAAGGAACTTTATTATTTTTTTAAATAAATGCTTTATTAACTTCTGGTTTACATCATTCGTTTCCGCCAGGTTTTGAGTTACATTTTTTCACCATTTTTCCCCTACCCACCACCCCAAAATAGCAGTCCCACAAGATATCCCCTCATCCAATCTGCTCTCTCCCATATCTTCTCCCATACCCTCTTTGAATTTACCGTTAGGGGAAGGTGAATTTCTGTGCCCCAGTGCCTGCACATCTTATCTCCCAATTACATGCAAAATAATATTAATAAAAGTTTTTATACATATTTGAAATCTTTAATTATAAAACTTCAAATTTCAGATCCATTCCCTTCCTCCCTTGTCACCCGCTCCTTCTGGGAAGATAAGCAATTCAGTATGTGTTGTACATGTAGAACTATGCAAAAAATTACCATAGTAGATATATTGTAAAAAACTGCTTATATTTTCAGCCCACACATCCCACCCCCCCACCTAATCCATTCCCTATTTTGATCCTGTCACTCTTCAAAAGTGGGTACTTCCAACTTCTCTTCTGCCCAGCATGCCCTCTCCTCCATCATCCCTCCTCTCATCCCCCTTCCTCCTACTCTCCTGCAGGGTGAGATATCCCATTTAGTATGTATGCCATTCTCTCCCTGAGCCACATTCAATGAGAATATGGTTTTGCCTTTTTGTCTTCCTGTTCTTCCCCTCCCCTGCAACTACTTCTCCTTGCCTCTTCTACATGAGATAGTTTACCCTACCCTGTCTTTCCCCATCCCCTCTTGCCACTTTCCTCTCTCATCTCTTAACTTCACCCCTTAAGTATCATCCCTCCCCACCAGATTCGACCTGTGCCCTCTATCCATGTATACCTGTAAACATATATACACACATTCACATGTGTATTAATATGCCTGTATACCCTTCTTCAATTATTTTCATACTGAGAAATGTTTCATCAGTCACAGTTATTGTTTTTCCATGTAGTAATGTAAATAGTTCCACTTTGATAAGTTCCTTTTGATTTCTTTTCCTGTTTACCTTCTCAAGCATCTCTTGCTTCTTGTGTATGAATGTCAAATTTTCTATTCAACTGTTTTTTTCCTCAAGAATGCTTGAAAGTCCTCTATTCCACTAAATGACCATTTTTCCCCTTAAAAATACTCAGTTTTGGTGGGTATGTGATTCTTGGTTTTAATCCCAGGTCTTTTGCCCTCTGGAATATCATATTGCATGCCCTTTGATCCCTCAGTGTAGAAGCTGCCAGGTCCTGTGCTATTTTGATTGGGTTTCCACAATATTGAAATTGTTTCTTCCTGGCTACTTGTAGTATTTTTTCCTTGATCTGGGAATTCTGGAACCTGGCTATAATATTCCTAGGAGTTTTCTTTGGGGGATCTTTTTTCAGGAGGTGATTGGTGGGTTTTTTTTTTTTTTGCTTTTTTTTGGAGAGCAGTTAGGGTTAACTAACTTGCCCAAGGTCACATGGCTAGGTTTTTGTTTTGTGTGTGCATTAAGTGCCTGAGGCCAGATCTGAACTCAGGGCCTTCTGACTCCAGAGCTGACGCTCTACTCAGTTTGCTATGTAGCCGCCACGGTGGATTCTTTCAACCTCTATTTCCCCCCCCCCACCCCACCCCCCCCCCCCCCGGTCTAAAATATCAGGGCAATTTTCCTTGAGAATTTCTTGAAGGATGCTTTCTAGGTTCTTTCTTTGATCATAGCTTTGAGGTAGTCCAATAAATTTTAAATTATCTCTCCTGGATCTATTTTCCAGGTCAGTGGTTTTTCCCATGAGCTATTTCACATTGCCTTCTATTATTTCATTTGTTTGGATCTTTTTAACAGCATCTTGATTTCTCATAAAGTCATTAGCTTCCATTTGCTCCAGTCTAATTCTGAATGAATGAATCTCCTCAGTGAGCTTTTGAGATTCTTTTTCTACCTGGTAAGTTCAGCTTTTTAAGGCATTCTTCTCCTCATTGCCCTTTTGAGCCTCCTTTGCCATTTGAGTTAGTCTATTTTTAAGGTGTTATTTTCCTCAGTCTGACTGTTGACTTTCATTTCATACTTTTCCTGCATCCTTCTCATTTCTCTTCCCAATTTTTGCTCCACTTCTCTTATTTCGTTTTTAAATTTCTTCTTAAGGTCCTCTATGGCCTGTAACCCACTCATATTTTCATTTGGGCCTTTTGGTACAGGAGTTCTGATCTCACAGTCATTCTCCTGTTCCATGCTTCGATCCTCTTTGCTCCCAAAATAGGAGTCTAATGTTGTATTTTTTTCTTTGTTTCTTTTGCCTAGGCATGTTGCCACTTAATTACTAGACTTTTGGGCTTGTTGCCACAGTAGGACTCTGCCACCAGACAAGGGAGCTTCTGTGCCAAATGTTGGGATTTTCACAACTTCTGGAGGTCTTAGTTGGGTGGCCTCTGTGGAGTCTCCAGATGCTCTGACAAGCTGGATACCCACCCCAAGACCTCCACCCCAGACTGCAATCGAGATCCAGGGAGGTTAAAGCAAGAGCAATTACTCCCCAAGACTGATTGCTGGATCCCCCTACAGTTCACAGGCCAGGAGCTGAAGCTGCAAATGAAGCTGCAAAATGGTTCCTGTGCCATGTTGCCTCAGCCACTTCTCAGCCCCAGGGGAGGAAGCCGACACATTTCCCAAATACCCAAAGTCCATAGGGCACTAACTTCTTACTTTGTCCTAGGCATATCTGTGTTGATAATTCTGGAATCGCCACAGCTGCTGATATTCTGGGGTCCCTCCAGCCAGCTGCTGGCCTGGCTGCCCTGGGGTTAAAACCTTGGCTCATGCAGGCCTGGGTTCTGCTCCCAGAGTGCTGTGCTGGCCCCTCCCTGCAGGGCTCCTGGGGTGTCCTTAGTGGGAGGTTAGCTTCTCTGTGTTGTTCTGTGGGTGCTGGAGCTCCAGAAGTTGTTCAGAGTCCCCTTTTACATGATTTTGAAGTGGTGTGGGAGAGAGTACCTTAGAAGTGCTGTTTGTACTCTGCCAATCTTGGCTCTGCCCCCTGACTCAAGTATTTAAAATGAAAAACTGTTAACATTCATTCTTTTAAAAATTCAAATCCACTTTCTTTTTTAGCAATAACATTTTCACCTACTTATGGATAGGAATATTCCAGAATTACCTTTTATTGTTTTCTTTAATAAAAGAAACAAAACCAAATAACTATTCCAAATGTATTTTTTTTTTGCTTTAGGATTTCTGACTTTCTCCATATTTTCACTTTAAAAAATAATAAAAGCATAGGCCATTTGATTGCAAGTTGGTAAAGCTAATAATTTGACACAAGAATTTCCAGCTACCTGATATTAGGCACAGAAATCATTCAGCTCTTTTCAGCAAATACTTGCTTCTCTCACTTCTTCATGCTTAGGGAGCTATGTAACTGAGTACCCCTAAGGAGAAGTTGTACATAAATGAGGGAGGTACCTTCATAGGGCCCGACACATAAAGGGGAACACCATGAAATATTCTTTGTAAAACTTTTTTTTTTCCTAAACGCACATCTAGAATCCCAGTGAGCTACCTCTCCAACTTGATACTTGTAAGTACTTGGTAATATACAACTTGCAGGTTGTATACTCAGAGGAGTGGCTACCCCCAGACTCACTGGTTAATTGTGGATGTTTCCTTGTATAAATAGCCCACTATACCCATTTAGAGTCCTTATGTATATCTGCAATCAAAGCAATGACATTTACTAAGATACCATGGTATGGACAGTAGCTGTAAAGAATCCCCCCATAAAGCCAGGTTTGCTGTCTCACAAATATATTTAGCATTGATAGAAAAAAATGGTCATATGCATGTACATGGGTAGTGTGTCACAAATATAAGGGAAAAGAGCTGGCCAAGGGAATTCACACCTCTCGAATTATAAAGTCCTTTCTCTTCTCGTGGAAACCTCTAGCTAATTTCTAGACTCAGCATCCCCTTGACAGATCTCTGATGGACTTTTTCTGTCCAATCCTTGCCACACACATTGTGACTCTTGACTGACAGAGCTAATTCTATCTTCAATCAGTACCTGGCCCTCATTTCTGCTGTCAGAAATCACTCTCCTCAGAGTAGCCTCTAATGTTGGTATTTCTAGTCTCCTGTTTTGTTTTGTTTTGTTTTTAATTTTTTTATTTAAACAAATGCTTTATTAACTTCTGTTTGACATCATTCATTTCTGCCAGATTATGAGTTACAATCATCCCCCCCCCCTGTTTTTCTACTACCCACCCTACCAGAACAGCAGTCCCGAAAGACATCACTTCCTCCAGTCTGCTCTCTCCCCTATCCTCTCCTACACCCCCTTTGACCTCTCCATTAGAGGAAGGTGAATCTTTGTGTCCCAATGCCTGCACATCTTATCTCTCAATTATAAGCAAAAGAGTATTAATAATAGTATTTATATATATATTATATATATATGTATATATATATATATATATATATATATATATATATATATATATATATAATATATATATATATCTGAAACATTTAATGTTAAGGCCTAGAATTTCAGATCCATTTCCTTCCTCCCTTGTCACCCATTCCCTCTGGGGAGATAAGTATTCAGTATATGTTGTACATGTCTAGCTATGCAAAACATTATCATAGTAGATATATTGTACAAGGCTGCTTATAATTCCCTCCCCCTCATCCCACCCCCCACCTGGTCCATTCCCCACTTGATCCTGTCCCTCTTCCATAGTAGGTACCTCCAACCTCCCATCCCCACAAGGATGCCCTCCCATCCATCATCCCTCCTCTCATCCTCCTTCCCCCCATTCTGCTGTAGGTTGAGATGTCCCACCTAGTATGTATGTCATTCTCTCCCTGAACCAAATTCAATGAGAATGTGGTTTTGCCTTTTTGCCTTCCTATTTTTCCCCTCCCCTGCAACCATTTCCGCCTGCTTCCTCTACATGAGATAGTTTACCCCACCTTGTCTCTCCCTATCTCCTCCCGCTACTTTCCTCTCTCACCTCACAACTTCACCCCTTGAGTATCCTCCCTTCCCAACAAATTCAACCTATGCCTTCTATCCATAGATAACTGTAACCATATACACACATTCACATATGTATTCACATGACCATATATCCTTCTTCGATTATTTTCATAGTGAGAAAAATTTCCTCAGTCACAGTTATTATTTTTCCATATAGGAATATAAATAGTTCAAATTTGATAAGTTCCTTTTGATTTATTTTCCCTGATTACCTTCTCAGGCATCTCTTGCTTCTTGTGTCTGGATGTCAAATTTACTGTTCAATTCTCTTTTTTTTTTTTCCTCAAGAGTGCTTGAAAGTCCTCTATTCCACTGAATGACCATATTTTCCCCTGAAACAAAATACTCAGTTTTGCTGGGTAGGTGACCCTTGGGTTCATTCCCACCTCTTTTGCTCTCTGGAATATCGTATTCCATGCCCTTCAATCCCTCAGTATAGAAGCTGCCAGGTCCTGGGCTATTCTGATTGTGTTTCCACAATATTGAAATTGTTTCTTCCTGGCTGCTTGTAGTATTTTCTATCTGGGGATTCTGGGACATGGCTATAATATTTCTGGGAGTTTTCTTTTTTGGAATCTTTTTCAGGAGGTGATCGGTGGATTCTTTCAACCTCTATTTTGCCCTCTGGATCTAAAAGCAATTTTCCTTGAGAATTTCTTGAAGGATGCTTTCTAGGTTCTTTCTTTGATCATGGCTTTCAGGTAGTCCAATAATTTTTAAATTGTCTCTCCTGGATCTATTTTCCAGGTCAGTGGTTTTTCCCATGAGATATTTCACATTGCCTTCTACTCTTTCATTTGTTTACATCTGTTTGACAGCATCTTGATTTCTCATAAAGTCATTAGCTTCCATTTGCTCCAGTCTAAATCTGAAGGAATGAATCTCCTCAGTGAACTTTTGAGATTCTTTTTCCACCTGGCAAATTCGGCTTTTTAAGGCATTCTTCTCCTCATTGCCCTTTTGGGCCTCCTTTGCCATTTGAGTTAGTCCATTTTTAAGGAGTTGTTTTCCTCAGTCAGGCTGTTGACCCTCATTTCATACTTTTCCTGCATCCTTCTCATTTCTTTTTCCAATTTTTCCTCCACTTCTCTTATTTGATTTTTAAAGTCCTTCTTATGGTCCTCTATGGCCTGCAACCTGCTCATCTTTTCCCCTGGGGCTTTTGGAGCAGGACTTCTGACCTCACAGTCCTTTTGCCGCTCTATGCCCCCAAAATAGGAGTCTAGGGTTGCATTCTTCTGTTTCCTTTGCCTTGGCATGTTGCCACTTAATTACTTGACTTTTGGGCTTGTTGCCACACTATGGCTTTAAGGCCAGATAGAGGAATTTTTGTCCCAAAGGTGTGGGGGGCAACATCTGTTTCTGGCAAGCTGTAAACCCACCCACGACCTCCACCCCAGATCACAATCCAGATCCAGGGAGGTTAAAGCAAGAGCAACTGCCCCCCAAGACTGATTGCTGGATCTCACTACAGTTTGCAGGCCAGGTGCTGGAGCTGCCTACGAAAATTACAAAATGAGGGATATGACCTATTTTGTGAACCAATTGCTAGTGGCTATTCAATTTCATCAAGGAAATCTTTAAAACTTATGAAGTGGTTATAAAATGAAAACCCTTCTGTGAAATAAATTATGAAATTAATGACATTGTCTCTGTTGTTCACACCTTTATGTAATTTCATTAACTGAATTGGCAAGTGAGAAGCCAAATAATCAGTATTTCAGAACCAGCTTTCCCCAATATACTTCTTTTTAATGCTATAATATTCTACTTTCTATGGCCTATGTCTTTCATTTTGCATTAAATTAAATTCCATGCATCAGAGCTAATAGTGCATTTTTCCATCTAAGTTTCTTAACAAAGTCTAAAATTCAAGATGTCTTAAATTGAACTAGCCATCTTTTCCTCAAACAGGATTTTCATGGGGAAATTCACCAGGCTTTCCTTTCTTGAACATACAAAGGTAAATACAGAAAAAAAAAAATGAATGGAAGTTTTAAAGACATTTAGGTTCAATAAAAGAAAGAATCCTAACAAGATTCAAGAGAAAGATGAATTGATCACCTAAATATGTAAAAACAAAGACAAAGTATATAAAATTTTAAAAAAATTGCCAAAGATGCTTTGCTCAGGTTTCCTTCCTTCTGTTATTTACCTTTACATATATATTCTTTTCAGATTTCTTCTTTATTGAAAATTATATTGAATGTTTCTATGCAAGAATTAGAACTAATACAAAATTTACTTAATTGTATTATGGACAATTAAGCAAGAATTTATGAAGTGAGTATGATATGTCAAGTCCCATAGAGAAATATTTCAAACATGTTAAATTTTTAGTAACTAAGAAAATGTCAGATCTGAAGGTTTGAATCTGGAGACATTTTCCTTCCAGCTATGATGAAAGGACATGAAAATATGCTATATGATGATTATTTGAAGGAACTAGGGATGTTTACCATGGAGAAGTCACACAAACTTGTTTGGGGCTGTATGCTATGATGTTCTTCAAGTATTTAATAGGATCCTATATTTTTAGGAGGAAGCAGGGACATGATAGAGTTTTACTGAACCAGCTTTGAACCTAACAACTTATTGTTGAATTTTCACTGTGAGCATTTACACTTCAGAAATTGGCAAATATAATAAATCAAGTCTTGATCTACTGTTGTGTCGATTATACAGACATAAGAAAGTAATTGAGAAAATATTATTAATGATGTAAATTAAACGTTAACAATGTATTCTGCAAAAGCCAGCTTCCTCTGGAGCCAGGTTTTTTTTTTTTTTAATTTAGTATTTTATTTTCCCCCAGTTACATATAAATTTTTAACACTAATCTTTTTCAAATTTTGAGTTCCAAATTCTCTCCCTTCCTCCCTCCTCACCCCATCCCCCTTTGAGAAGGCAAGAAATTTGATACAGATTATACATGTGTAATCATGCAAAACATCCATAACAGTCATGTTGTGAAAGAAAACAGACAAAAAAATCTCAAGAAAAATAAATAATGTTTGAAAAAATATATGCTTCAATCTGTATACAGACACCATCAGTTCTTTCTCTGGCAATGGATAGCCTTTTTCATTATAAGTTAGGAAGCCAATTGTTAAATATTTACCAATATACTCTAGGGTTACAGAGATCTTAAAGGTCATCTACGCAAACTTAATTTTTCAGTTGAGAACAATAACACCCAAAGAAGTAATGAATTGCCAGAGGGTACACAGGCAGTAATTTAAAACATAGGAATTGAACTCAGGTCCATCCATGCCTGGATATTTCCACCAAAAAATCTTAACAAAATCTAAAATTCAAGATGTCCAAAATTGAACTAGCCATCTTTTCCGCAAGCCCAGAATTTTCATGTGGAAATTCAGCAAGCTTTTCTTTTGTGGCCCTACAAGGGTGAATACAGAAGAAAAAAAAATAATGTAAACTGTAAAGGCATATTTAGAATGAACAAAAGAAAGAAGTTAACAGTGAAACCTGCTTGAAAGATGAATGGGACACCTACAGATGTAGCTTATTCCTTGTTATCAGTGGACTTTAAATGGAAGCTGGATCACCATTTCTTCAAGATTTTGTAGACAGGTTAGGCTCAGCTTGAAGTTTTTTGAAGTCTCAGATTCTATGATTCTATATTGTAAATTTGTTCCAGAAGATTAGAGACAAAATATGTGGTCAATGAATCATGTGATGATTAAAACTGCAAATCATACTACTCCTGAGGTCACACTCTGGTTTCTTTGTATTTACCAAGTTTTACTGCCTTCTGAAGAGGGTGTAGGGGAAAATGATAATCCAAATAAAATAAAATGATACAATTTATTATACATTTATTTGCATATTTGTTGAATTCTAGAGATGAAAACAGTCTCCTGTTTTTAATTCAGTTCATGTGTAGGAGCAAAGTTTTGTGTTGAGCACAGACTTTTTAAAAGACCGTTAAAGTTTGTTCATTTTTTTAAACCACAGGAAGTGGAGGAAAATATAAAAACACATATAATAAACATTTATTACCATTTAGATGGTCTTTATTTATATATCAATCATATCTCAGGCTCTATTTTGATTTGTGAGAATTAAGAGATGAGAGAGAGAGAAACCTACATATCATCATCACACAGGCAGGATTTCTATAACTGTATCAGCTTCCTTCCTGTTCAGGGATTTATTTTGCTGATGTTGTTTCTGGGCTAGTGGCCACTGCTATGATAATTGTTTTAGATCCACTGCAGCTGGGCTGAGTGAGGGAGTGTTTCAGTTTGTCATAACACAGGCATCTCCTAGAGATCCTACTTTTTGGTGAGAGTAAAATTTTTTGATTCTTTTGAAATATAAAAAAGATTTTTATTCATATGTGGAAAGAGTCTTTCCAAACTCTCCTCCCCCACCACAGGGAATCAAGATTTCAACATCACAAAAGAGATGTTAATTTATCCATGTGAACAGTCCTGTTATCACTGAAGAACCATCAGTCTTCCAAACCTTAGTATATAATGTTATCAGATGTTGGGCCTGTAGTGGTTAATTCCCTGATGGTAATCCTTGCAAATTTAGCTAACCTAGGCCTTAGAAAACATGCCTGTATGTGGATCAGCTTGGTTGTTGCTGTTCATTTTCAAGGATGACCAATGATTTCATGGGGTGCTATCTTGACTTACCAGCAAATTCTATTTAAGTGATGCAGAGTTGCCAAAATTCAGCCTCACTCCCTCTTCTAGAGTCATTGATGTTTAGGAACAAGACAAAAGTCAAGAAGAGTGGTGATGACTGAGGATGCAGTGGGTGAACTTGACTTGGCATCTTTGATGCAGAACTAAGCTCGAAGTGATCCATAGTGCCTGCTTTAGCTGCCTTCATAGTTGTTGAAACAAATTGTTCTCTTTGATACATTCTGCTAGGGAAAGTCTTCAGCTACTTTGGACTGACATTCCCTTAAATCATGGAGAGGTTGGGGATCCAACAATTACCCTCAAGCTGACTTTGTTCATCTACAGGACATAGATGCTGGACAGGATATAGTTCTTGGAACCACAGGTGTAACAGATACTGGAGCTTATGCTTTGATTATATAGGCTTTGTGTATCCAGGCAGGATGTACTTAATGTCACAATTAGTCAAGAGGTATAGTTATCATAAGACAAGATTTATAAAGGCAATTATATCTATATCTATATAATTATTCATATATAATTGTCATTATACATGTTGCCTTATACACACATATATACAAACATGCATACATACACATACATATATTTATAGTTATATATGTTCATAGTTATATATGAATAACTTATATGCATGTACATATATATATATATATATATATATATATATATATATATATATATATACCTATTTAGTACAAATGAGATAATGGAAATTGGAGCAGAAAAGATAAAATGGAAATAAAAAAGATTATAGAAATAAGCACCCCCTAAAAGATATTTCTTTTTGATAATACTTATTAAATTCATAAATCTTTGGCAAATCTAATTAGAGAGACAGAAAATAAGATCAACAAAAATATAAATAAAGGGAAATCACAAAAGAACTAGAAGAATTATTAAAAAATTATCAGAATCTATTATTCATAGTTATATGCTAAAAAAAAAACAGAGAATAACAAAGAAATAAAGAATATCTGCCAAAATTTAGGTGAGTAATGTATTGAAGAGTGAAAAGAAATCCTAAATAATCCTATTTCAGAAGAATAAACAGAACTATCACTAAAGGTACTACCAAAGAAAAATCTCCTGGTTCTGCTAAAGACAAGAGAATTTCCATAAAATTTAAAGAACTAAGCATATCAATAGTATATATTATTCTTAAAAATTTAAAAAGAAGGCACTCTACCAAATATTTTTTGGAGAAAATATTACTTTAATACCTAAAACATAGGCCATACCAAAAAATTAAAAAAGAATGATGAGTTAAATTTAGCCCATCAGCATTAATTTGCATATTTCTGCTGTAAATCAATAAAATTAATATTATTGATTAAAAAATTTAAATAAAGTCCACTTTAACAGTCTACATTATTTTCACACAGTAAAGAATTTATTATGAAAAAGTTGACTTTATACTGTTAACTCAAGATTGATTCAGCATTATGAAAACTATCAACATAATCAATCATACATATTTAAAAGAAAAACTAAAACTACATGATTATATACATTGGCACAGAAAAGACCTTTGACAAAGTACAACTTGATATTTCTACATTATAGGCATAGGTGAACTTTTTATAATAGCATAAAAATTATCCATCTAATGTATGTAATGCAATGTAATACATTTAAAGTATTCTGTGTAAAAGCAGAACAAAGGATCTTTTGCAATGGAAATACACTAGTAGATTTCTAATAAATACAGGACTAAAGCAAAGATGCCCACTTTGAAATCGTTCTAGAAATGCTACCTTTTGGAGGGGCAGGGGGAAAGGAGATGAGTCTATCCCCATTATCTGATGGAAGCCATGAGAGCTTACTTAGAAAATCTTAGAGAATTAGGAAAAGTGCTAATTAAGAAAAGAATAGCTGTGGCAAAATGGTGGGCTACAAAACAAATCCACAAATATCAATAATATTTCATTATTAAAACAAAAAAGAAGAGGCAGTAAAAGAGGGGCAATAACATTCCAAATAACAGCAAAATGCATAAAATAACTACCAAGACACAAAACATGTTTATAGAGATTCAACTTAAAATTGCCAGTGAAAGAAATAGCTTAAGGGATATTCACTGCTCGTGGCTGGGCTGTGTCAATATAATAAAAAATTACAATGCTAGATATATGGTCTAAGTACCTATATACATAGTTCATTATACATATATAAGTATGTACACATATATGTGACAAAATATAGAAATAGTCTGTATTGGATAAGTTGTAGAAAGATAGTCACCCTACTACATTGCTAGTAGAGCTGTGAATCAGTTGACTGCAATGTATGATTTGGAATCTTGTCTCCATGGTCTCCAGGCTAAAATCTCAGTCCAATGGGTATTCTACCATCTACATTTAGAACTGAAAAAAAAGACCATAGCAAACCCAAATCAATTCAAGGCCATAGGAAAATAAGTGGGAAGAAGGAAAGATAACCCTGTGCCCCTTCACCAGTTCAGTTGATGGTACCCACATTATGAGTAAACAGAATCTTCATCTTTCTGGATGCCTCAGAAGAGAAAGGGATGGAAGGAGAGAGAGGGAGAGAGAGAGAGAGAGAGAGAGAGAGAGAGAGAGAGAGAGATTCCTGTAAGCTGTTTTAAAGATGCAGCTTGTTCCAGTAGGGGAAATAAAAATGTCTTCTTGTAAAAGGAGGTTACTAGTATTTCCTGCATGACTGCCTCTATTTTAGGTAATACAGGCATGATCAAAACAAAACCCCAGTTCAGAAGAAACTGAACGAATATATTTGCCAACATGGAGTAAATAACAGCATAGAGCTTAAATTCATAAAGAAAATATTAACAAAATTGCAAACATGTAAATAGCAACAACAATAATAGTAAGTTTTAACATTTCTCTCTCAGAACTGGATCTCACTTAATAGAATGGTGAGCAAAAGATAAAATAGAAAGTTGGACAATTCATAACTGGAAAATGTATAGAGCATTCTAAAAGAGGACATTTAAGAATATAAATATTTTGCAGTACCAAGTGGTATTTTTACAAGAATAAACCATACTTGGTAGAAACAGCTCATCCAAGCCACTCTGCCCCCAGATTCCATCCAAACTATGTAAAAGGGGACTCTGAACAACTTCTGGAGCCCCAGCACCCACAGAACAACACAGAGAAGCTAACCTCCCGCTGAGGACAGCCCAGCAGCCCTGCAGGAAGGACCAGCGAAGCAGTCTGGGAGCCGGCAGCACGGGAGCCGAGCCCAGCCCAGCCCAGCCCAGCCAAGCCCAGCCGAGCCGAGCCAAGCCCAGGTCCCTGTGAGCGGAGGTTTTAGCCCCAGGGTGGCAAGGCCAGCAGCCGGCTGGAGGAACCCCAGAACACCAGGAGCTGTGGCAACTCCAGAATTATCAACATAGACATGCCTAGGACAAAGTAAGTAGTTAGCGTCCTATGGACTTTGGGAGCAGTATTTGGGGAATGCATCAGCTCCCTCCCCTGGGGGCTAGAAGCCGCTGAGGAGACATGCCATTTTTGTAGTTTTCAGAGGCAGCTCCAGCTCGCGGCCTGTGAATTGTAGGGAGATCCAGCAATCAGTCTTGGGGGTAATCGCTCTTGCTTTAACCTCCCTGGATCTGGATTGTGATCTAGGGTGGAAGTCGTGGGTGGGTTTACAGCTTGCCAGAAACGGAAGTTGCCCCCAACACGTTCGGGATGAAAATTCCTCTATCTGTCCTTAAAGCCATAGTGTGGCAACAAGCCCAAAAGTCAAGTAATTAAGTGGCAACATACCAAGGCAAAGGAAACAGGAGAATGCAACCCTAGACTCCTATTTTGGGGGCATAGAGCGGGAAAAGGACTGTGAGGTCAGAAGTCCTGCTCCAAAAGCCCCAGGGGAAAACATGAGCGGGTTGCAGGCCATAGAGGACCTTAAGAAGGACTTTAAAAATCAAATAAGACTATCAAACATTTAAAGAACAATTGGTTCCAATTCTCTACAAACTATTTGGGAAAATTAGTGAAGAAGGAGTCCTACCAAACTCTTTCTATGACACAAATATGGTACTGATTCCTAAATCAGGAAGAGATAAAACAGAGAAAGAAAATTATAGACCAATTTCCCTCATGAATTTAGATGCAAAATTCTAAATAAAATATTAGCCAAAAGACTCCAACAACTTATCACAAAAATAATACACTCTGATCAGGTAGGATTCATTCCAGGAATGCAAGGATGGTTTAATATTAGGAAAACCATCAGTATAATTGAGCACATCAACAATAAAACTAGCAGAAACCACATGATCATCTCAATAGATGCAGAAAAGGCTTTTGACAAAGTACAACACCCATTCCTATTAAAAACACTAGGAAGTATAGGAATAAATGGAGCCTTCCTCAAAATAGTTGATAGCATCTATTTAAAACCATCAGCAAGTATTATATGCAATGGGGATAAACTACAAGCCTTTCCAATAAGATCAGGAGTGAAACAAGGGTGTCCACTATCACCTCTCTTATTCAATCTGGTACTAGAAACACTAGCAGTAGCAATTAGAGAAGAAAAAGAAATCAAAGGAATCAAATTAGGTAAAGAAGTGACCAAGCTATCACTCTTTGTAGATGATATGCTGATATACTTAGAGAATCCTAGAGAATCAAGTAAAAAACCACTTGAGACAATAAATAAATTTGGCAAAGTTGCAGGATATAAAATAAACCCACATAAATCCTCAGCATTCCTGTACATCTCTAATGAAACTCAACAGCAAGAGATAGAAAGAGAAATCCCATTTAAAGTCACTGTAGACATTGTAAAATATCTGGGAATCTACTTGCCAAAAAAAAACCCAGAATCTATATGAGCACAACTACAAAACACTTCTCACACACAACAAAGCAGATCTAAATAGTTGGAAAAATATCAATTGCTCATGGCTGGGTCGACCTAATATAATAAAAATGACAATTTTACCCAAACTAAACTATATATTTAGTGCCATACCAATCAATTTACAAAAAAAAAAAAAACTACTTTCTAGAGTTAGACAAAATAATAACAAAATTTATTTGGAAAAACAAACGGTCAAGAATATCAAGGGAATTAATGAAAAGAAATGCTAGGGAAGGTGGACTAGGTATGCCAGATCTTATTCTATATTATACAGCAGCAGTCATCAAAACTGCTTGGTACTGGCAGAGGTGTAGAGTAGTGGATCAATGGAATAGATTAGGTGCAGGAGACCCAGCAGTTAATGAATATAGCAATCTATTGTTCGATAAACCCAAAGACCCAAGTTTTGGGGATAAGAATGCACTATTTGACAAAAACTGCTGTGAAAACTGGAATACAGTATGGCAGAAACTGGGCATAGACCATTATCTAACACCATATACCAAAACCAAGTCCAAATGGGTGCATGATCTAGGTGTAAAGGATGATACTGTAAGCAATTTGGGAAAGCAAGGAATAGTTTACCTGACAGATCTGTGGAGAGGGGAAGACTTTAGGACCAAACAAGAATTAGAGAGCATTATAAAATGCAAAATGGATCATTTTGATTACATTAAATTGAAAAGGTTCTGTACAAACAAAGCCAATGTAAGCAAGATCAAGAGGGAGTTGGGAAATTGGGAAAGAATTTTTACAACTTGTGTCTCTGATAAAGGACTCATCTCTAAAATTTATAGAGAATTGAGCCGAATCTATATGAATACAACTCATTCCCCAATTGATAAGTGGTCAAAGGATATGAACAGGAAATTTTCAGAGAAAGAAATTAAAGATATCTATAAACATATGAAGAAATGCTCTAAATCACTATTAATTAGAAAAAATGCAAATCAAAACAACTCTGAGATACCACATCCTCCAGTCAGATTGGCTAAGATGACAAAATAAGAAAGTGACAAACGCTGGAGAGGATGTGGACAAATTGGAACACTAATTCATTGCTGGTGGAGTTGTGAACTTATCCAACCATTCTGGAGAGCAATCTGGAATTATGCCCAAAGGATTATAAATAATTTCATACCCTTTGACCCAGCCATACCACTTCTAGGGTTATATCCCAAAGAGATCATAGAATTGGGAGGAAGACCCATATGTACAAAAATATTTTTAGCAGCCCTTACTGTGGTTGCAAAGAATTGGAAACTGAAGGGGTGCCCATCAATCGGGGAATGGCTAAACAAGTTGTGGTATATGAATGTAATGGAATATTATTGTGCTATAAGAAATGAAGAGGTGACAGATTTCATAATTACCTGGAGAGACTTATACAAACTGATGCTGAGCGAGAAGAGTAGTATCAGAAGAAATCTGTATACAATCACAGACATACCATATCTGTGATGACCAACTATGACAGACTGGACTCTTTTCAGCAATTCAGTCATATAAGTTAATCCCAAAAGACTCAAGTAAGTGAGAAATGCGCCATACAGAGATATAACTAGAAAGAACTGAGCCTGAATCCTGATGGAAGTAAACTAAATGATCTTGTTCTTTTCATTGTTTGGTTTTATTTCTTCCTTACCATCTTTCATCCCACCTTGTACAATACGCCTTTGTAATTGGAATAATGTGTAATATGAATGCATTTGCAGATCCTATACTGGACTATATGCTGCCATGTGGGTAGGGGGGAGGGAAGTAAAGGAAATTTGAAAATCAAGGAACTATGCAATTGAAACTTGTTAACTGAAACTAAACTAATAAATTAATTTAAAAAAACAAAAAAAATCAAATAAGAGAAGTGGAGGAAAAATTGGAAAGAGAAATGAGAAGGATGCAGGAAAAGTATGAAATGAGGGTCAACAGTCTGACTGAGGAAAACAACACCTTAAAAAATATACTAACTCAAATGGCAAAGGAGGCCCAAAAGGGCAATGAGGAGAAGAATGCCTTAAAAACCCAAATTTGCCAGATGGAAAAAGAATCTCAAAAGCTCACTGAGGAGATTCATTCCTTCAGAGTTAGACTGGAGCAAATGGAAGCAAATGACTTTATGAGAAATCAAGATGCTGTTAAGCAGATCCAAACAAATGAAAGATTAGAAGGCAATGTGAAATATCTCATGGGAAAAACCACTGACCTGGAAAATAGATCCAGGAGAGACAATTTAAAAATTATTGGACTACCTGAAAGCCATGATCAATGAAAGAACCTAGAAATCACCCTTCAAGAAATTCTCAAGGAAAACTGCCCTGATATTTTAGATCCAGAGGGCAAAATAGAGGTTGAAAGAATCCACAGATCACCTCCTGAAAAAGATCCCAAAAAGAAAACTCCCAGAAATATTATAGCCAGGTTCCAGAATCCCCAGATCAAGGAGAAAATACTACAAGCAGCCATGAAGAAACAATTTCAATATTGTGGAAACACAATCAGAATAGCCCAGGACCTGGCAGCTTCTACACTGAGGGATCGAAGGGCATGGAATATGATATTCCAGAGGGCAAAAGAACTGGGAATGAACCCAAGGGTCACCTACCCAGCAAAACTGAGTATTTTGTTTCAGGGGAAAATATGGTCATTCAGTGGAATAGAGGACTTTCAAGCATTCTTGAGGAAAAAACCAGAATTGAATAGAAAATTTGACATCCAGACACAAGAAGCAAGAGATGCCTGAGAAGGTAATCAGGGAAAAGAAATCAAAAGGAACTTATCAACGTTGAACTATTTACATTCCTATATGAAAAAACAATAGCTGTGACTGAGGAAACCTTTCTCAGTATGAGAATAATGGAAGAAGGGTGTGTGGTCATATGAATACATATGTGAATGTGTGTGTATATGGTTTCAGTTATCTATGGATAGAAGGCATAGGTTGAATTTGTTGGGAAGGGAGGATACTCCAGGGGTAAAATTATGAGGTGAGTGAGGAAAGTGCCAAGAGGAGATGGGGAGAGACAGGGTAGGGTAAACTATCTCATGTAGAAGAAGCAAGGGGAAGTGGTTGCAAGGGACGGGGAGAATAGCAAGGAGAAAAGGCAAAACCACATTCTCATTGAATTTGGTTCAGGGAGAGAATGTCATACATATTAAATGGGATATCTCAACCTGCAGCAGAATAGGGAGAAGGGGGTTGAGAGGAAGGATGATGGATGGGAGGGCATCCTTGGGGGGGAGGGGAGGTTGGAAGTACCCACTATAGAAGAGGGACTGGATCATGTAGGGAATGGACCAGGTGGGGGTTGGGATGAGTGAGAGGGAGTTATAAGCAGCCTTGTACAATATATCTACTATGATAATGTTTTGCATAGCTAGACATGTACAACATATACTGAATTACTTATCTCCCCAGAGCGAATGGGTGACAAGGCAGGAAGGAAATGGATCTGAAATTCGAGGTCTTAACATTACATGTTTCAAATATATATAAATACTATTATTAGTACTCTTTTGCTTGTAATTGGGAGATAAGATGTGCAGGCATTGGGACACAAAGATTCACCTTTCTCTAATGGAAAAGTCAAAGGGGGTATGGGAGAAGGTATGGGAGAGAGCAGACTGGAGGAAGTGCTATCTTGTGGGACTGCTATTCTGGGAGGTTGAGTAGGGGAATAAGGGGGGGGGAATGATTGTAACTCAAAATCTGGCGGAAATGAATCATGTAAAACAGAAGTTAATAAAGCATTTGTTTAAAAAAAAAACCCAAAATGAAAAAAAATATAATAAGCCATACTTTAGAATACTAAGAACTTATAAAGAAATATCAAAGAGAAGAAATATTTAATATATCCATTAATAATATATAATTAAATAAAATTATGAATAATATAGAAAAAGTAGACAAAAAATTCAAACCCAAATGAACACTCAGTACCAATAGATTGAATGATAAGCGTGTTAAAGAATAGGTCATAAGAACAAGCAATAAATTTGCGGAAAAGTGTGGTAATGATTGGGGCAGCTCGGTGGTGCAGTGAGTAGAGCATCAGCCCTCGAGTCAGAAGGACCTGACTTCGGATCTGGCCTCAGACACTTAATGCACACACAAACAAAAACATAGCCATGTGACCTTGGGCAAGTTACTTAACCCCAATTGCCCTCCAAAAAGCAAAAAAAAAAAAAAAAAAAGAGTGATAATGATGACATAGAATATAATGGTCACATAAAAAAGTCCCTGAGTATAGACATTTTTTAAAAATAGAAAAAGTGAGAAATAATTAACTAAATGCTGATTTTAAAAATAAATGTAAATATCCTGGAAGTTACAAAAATTAGAACAAAATTAATGTTTTATTTGGAATGTTTATCTATAATTTTATGAATTTTATTCAACATTTGGAATCTTTCTTTGAGCATCATTTTGCCTTTTGTACTTCATATATTTCTTTTCTTATCTTTTCAGGGTATGAAACACAAACTGTTGAACTTTTATAATGATATAACCAGTCATCTAGAACCTGCTGTTTATTTCTAATCGTATCCCTTATGTTATGTAAAACATGAATAAGCTTGAAAAGGAAAAAAATTATTTTGTGTACTTTACTTATTATTAATTTCATTTAAAAAGCAAGCAAAAATGTCTTCCTTCTTCCTTCCTACAATGATTTATTAATTTTTTCTCCATGTAGTTCTTCAGTTTTGTGACAGCACCATATTAAGCGCATATTCTATTTCAATACTATCAAGTTGAACACAAATCAGATTCTGATTTCATCAGGTAATAAGGCAAGTGCTATAACCCAACATAGAGACAGAATTCACTTTGAGGTATTTTGTTCAGGAGTCCCTGATGTGTGAGTGGATGGATATCATTGCCAATAAAAGGAAATACATGATAAAGTAAAAAGCTGTATCTCAGGATTTAAGACTTCTACTAATAAAATATCCAGACCAAAGGGATTAGGGCTTCTGGCCATGAGAGACTCTTGACTCCCTTAGAAGTTTGATAGACTAAGAAGAATAAACTTACTCATTTTTTTACTCCCTTTGGCAACCAGGATCTTAATTTAAAGCAAATACAGGCCAGCATGCACATACCAAAGTGCACCCATGTGCACACACATGCACACACACAGAGGGATAGTTATTTTTACAATGAACCAATCCCTTACCCCAACTCTGTAAATTACTGAGTCATTTTTTACTTGTCAGATTTCCTGCCTCATGGAGGCTTGCATTTTTTAGGCATGGTGTAAACACAAGCAAATCAGAGTCAGTTTTAGAAGCTCTGCCAGATGTGGATGACTGCACAGATCTTACTTCCTTCTAGTTCCAAAATCTGGATATAAAGTGTGACAGTTGACAAAAATAGCAACAATAAGATTGACACTGTGCTGCATATATGCAGCTGAACATTTCTGAGCAGTAGCAAAAGATCTAGATGGAAGGGACTCAAGGAAAGAAAGCTGGTTCCAACAGCTTTGACTCAACAGCCTAGATCAAGGATAGGGAACCTACAGTCTCAAGACCACATGTGGCCCTCTAGGTCCTCAACTCCTCAAGTGAATCCAAATTCCACCTAACAAATCTTGAATTCAGTTGAATGGCCACACTAGACCTAGAGGGCCTTATGTGACCTTGAGGTTTCAGGTTCCCCATCTCTGGCCTAGTGCATCCATAGCCAATCTTCTTACTGCTTCCAGTCCAACAAAACTGTGAGCCATGAGCTTTTTTCTTAGGTCTGGAAAATAGTGACATTGAAATCCAGTAGTTCCACTGAACTTTCAGGGGTACTTGTGACAGTCATATGCATATGCATATGTCGATGTAGATGTAGACATAGATGTAGATATAGATGCAGATGTATATGCAGATGCAGATGTATATGTATAGGTATATATTGAGATGTAGATGTATGTTTATGTGTATTGTGTATATGTGTATGAGTATACATATGTTATGGGCCCACACATCTGTATGTGTCTACATGTACATGCTGGTGCACATGTATGATTATGTGCATATGTTATGGGAATGGGAATTTAAGATCTTCCCTGCCCCCAAGCCCTTTGATGGGCTTAAGTGGCTCTGAGAACCTTTCTTGATTTGAAAATATACTCTGCCCCCACATAGGCTGAATGTAGTCACCTGGAGTCTGTGGCAGGTGTCTTGGTTTTCAGGAATGCCCACACCTTGGTGATTTGTGAATGGGGAGTGTGTCAAGAGGGTTGTGACATTCTCTGAGCCAGGAGAAGGCTATATAAATGCTGATGTGGAGCTTTGTTTTGGGGCTCACTTTGAAAAGTGTTGTGTGATTTGACCAGACGAGACTCTAGGCAGCTGCAGAGCCCCCAGGCTTTGAAAACCCACATGTTGGTGCTTCCCTTTCTGGTAACTGTGAATAGGTATGGATATAATGGTCAGACAGTTGGAAGCCTGTCTGCTGCTTATAAATTCTGCTTTTAACTTGTTCATATTTTGTTTGTATGCTCTGAAGTTCGGGATATTGACCTTTTTCCCCTGAACGAGGTAAATGATATGTTTGATTGATTAAAGCAAGATTGCAAAACCATTTGAGTTGCTTTCCTTTAGAAAAGCAGATATAAAAACCTGTGTTGGCAGCCACCCTGGGGATGCTGGGGAGCATGCTGCTACAGCATATGTGTGCAATGCATATATACAAATATGTATATACATATATGCACACATATTTCATATTTTTATTTATGTATAAAATATAAACATACATAAGATCCCAAAGAATATTAAAGAATATAATAGATTAGAAAAGAAAGAATATGAATCCATACAGTAATTTAACATATTTTTAAAAAACATAATACTATTTTAAACAATTATTTTCTCTACTGTTATTACATAGGCAAAATTTTTCTCTGATAAACATTTTAATATTAATAGTGGTTTAATAAGATTCACTTAAGTGTTATGTACAATTCAAAGCTAGTATAAGACATGTTGGTACTTTAAAACCGAATTGAACTACCATACTACAATCACACAATATAACGGTAGGAATGACATTTAGAGTTATCTACCTTAAACTCCTTTCAGCAATAAGAAACTGAGATATAGGGTGGTGAAGATCTTCTTTAAAAGGAAACTAAGGGGGGGGGGCGGAGCCAAGATGGCAGAGTAGAAACAGCTCATCCAAGACACTCTGCCCCCAGATTCCCCCCAAACTATGTAAAAGGGGACTCTGAACAACTTCTGGAGCCCCAGCACCCACAGAACGACACAGAGAAGCTAACCTCCCGCTGAGGACAGCCCAGCAGCCCTACAGGAAGGACCAGTGCAGGGGTCTGGGAGCACGGAGCGCACAGCGCACAGAGTGCAGGAAGCGGAGCCGAGAGGAGCCCAGGTCAGTGTGAGCCGAGGTTTTAGCATTTGTTTAAAAAAAAGGAAACTAAGGGATTCTGAAAACTATTGACCCTTTAATATTAATTCTTGTCAAAATCCTAGACTTGACAATTAAAAGATTAGTCTAGAAATATTTAGGGGGGAAAGAGGATGAAGTTAATTTTGATATTATTATCAAATAGCAAGTAAGGAGCATGACATATACAATCTGATAAGAAGAAACAGATAGAAGGCAGGGATTCAGGTAAAGGTAAAGTTTTGGTCCCATAGCTAGTCCCAGTCCCCAGTTTCAGGACAGAGCTGCAGAATGTGTCAGGGAGGGGATTTAATACTGTATTCAAAAGTATAGCAGAGCAATGGCAAAGATAGGAAGACTAAGATTAACAAGATTGGTGCCTAACAACCCTATCCAAGAGAGCTAGATGGAGCAAAACTCCAACCTAGTAATTGAAACAAGATATGGAAACAAAAAGAAAAAGATTATGATTACAAGTAAGAAATACTATGAATTAAGATAAGACTAATACTTAATTTTAGGGAAAAATGTTAACACTTTGAAAAGTTTAAGTAGAGCTTCAGGGGGCAAAAATGAATGGCTTGGCGATAAGCATTCTAAGAATGGATGGAATGAATAAAGTAATTTTTTTTTTTTTTGGTTTTTGGAGGGCAACTGGGGTTAAGTAACTTGCCCAAGGCCACATGGCTAGGTTTTTATTTTTTTGTGCATTAAGTGTCTGAGGCTAGATAAGAACTCAGGTACTTCTGACTCCAGAGCCAATGCTCTACTCACTGTACCACCTAGGTGGCCTTAAAGTAAAAAATTTTAAAAAGTGAAATGATAACTCTTGAAAAAAAATCATAGATACAGAATAAATAGTTTAGAATGAATGTGGAAAAACTTTTCTCAGAAAGAGTGGACATCTTGAAAAATAGGTTTAAAAATTAAATGATTCAGTGAGAAATGGAATATCAGAAAAAAGTTGAAGGACTGAGAAATATATATATATATATATAATATATATAATATATTACATTATATATTATATATATTAATTATATATAATAATATATATATTATATATATTATATATATATTATGTAGAAATATATATATATATATATATATATATATATAATGGAGTGCAGAGTGAAGGTGGCAGAGTAGTAACAGCATTTCTGCACAGCACCAGCTCCCACCATTTTCAAATTTATCTAAAAGGGGACTACGAAAAAACTCTGGAGCTCCAGAACCCACAAAAAGACTTGGAGAAGCCAACGTCCCACTGAGAACAGCCTGGCAGCCTGGTAGGGAGCTGCCAGCACAGAGCTCTGGGAGCTGAGCCCAGGCGCCCAGCAGTCAGAGGTTTTAGCCCCAGGACAGCCTGACCAGCAGCCACCAGGAGCGACCCCAGAAAACCAGCAGCTGTGGCCTTTCCAGAATTGTTAACACATAGATGCCTAGGACAAAGTGAGAGGTCAGTGCTCTATGGGCTATGGGACTGGTTGAGAGACAGCATAGGCCTCTTTCCCTGGGAGTGAGCTGCCGCTGATTAGCCAAGGTGCAGTGAGCACCATGTTGCAGCTTCAGTTTCTTGGCTGTGGACTGTAGGGGGATCCAGCAATCAATCTGGGGCTAGGGAGATCCATCTTGCTTTAACCTTCTTGAATCTGGATTATGGTCTGCACTGGAGGTCTTGGGGTGTGTGACCAGCTTGCCAGAGCATGTGGAGGCTTCAGAGAGGGCACCCAACTAAAACCTCCAGCAGCTGAGAAAACCCCAGTGTTTGGGACTGAAGTTCGCCTGGCTGGTGGCAGAGTCCTACTATGGCAACAAGCCCAAAAGTCAAGTAATTGAGTGGCAACATGCCTAGGCAAAGGAAACCAAATGAACAGAAAAATTCAACATTAGACTCCTATTTTGGGGGCAAAGAGGATTGAAGCATGGAACAGGAAGAGGACTGGGAGGTCAAAACTCCTGCACCAAAAGCCCCAAATGAAAATACAAGCTGGTTAGAGGCCATAGAGGACCTTAAGAAGCAGATAAGAGAAATGGAGGAAAATTGGGAAGAGAAATGAGAAAGATGCAAGAAAAGTATGAAATGACAATCAACAGCCTGACTGAGGAAAATAATACCTTAAAAATAGACTAACTCAAATGGCTAAAGAGGCTCAAAAAGGCAATGAGGAGAAGAATGCCTTAAAAAGCCAAATTTTCCAGATGGAATAAGAATCTCAAAAGCTCACTGAGGAGAATTATTCCTTCAGAATTAGACTGGAGCAAATGGAAGCTAGTGACTTTGTGAGAAATCAAGATGCTTAAGCAGATCAAAACAAATGGAAGAACAGAATATCTCATGGGAAAAACCACTGATCTGGAAAATAGATCCAGGAGAGATAATTTAAAATTATTGGACTACCTGAAAGCCATGATCAAAGAAAGAACCCAGAAATCATCCTTCAAGAAAGAGTGATAATGATTAGGGCAGCTAGGTGGCACAGTGAGTAGAGCACTGGCCTTGGAGTCAGAAGGACCTGAGTTCAGATGCGACCTCAGACACTTAACACACACAAACAATAACCTAGTTGTGTGACCTTGGGCAAGTTACTTAACCCCAATTGCCCTCCAAAAAGAAATCAAAATCAAAAACAAAAAACAATAAACAAAAACCTCAAGGAAAATTGCCCTGGTGTTTTAGAACCAGAGGGCAAAATAGAGGTTGAAAGAATACACAGATCACCTCCTGAAAAAGATCCCCAAAAGAAAACTCCTAGGAATATTGTAGCCAGGTTCTAGAATTCCCAGATAAAAGAGAGAATATTACAAGAAGCCAGGAAGCCACAATTTCAATATTGTGGAAACACAATCAGGATAACACAGGATCTGGCAGCTTCTACATGGAGAGACTGAAGGGCTTGGAATATGATATCCTGGAGAGCAAAGGAGCTGGGATTAATACCAAGAATCACCTAGCCAGCAAACCTGAATATTATGTTTCAGGGGAAAATATGGTCATTCAGTGGAATAGATGACTTTCAAGCATTCTTGATGAAAAAACCAGAGTTGAATAGAAAATTTGACATTCAGATACAAGAAGCAAGTGATGCTTGAGAAGGTAATCAGGGAAAAGAAATCATAATGAACTTAGAAAACTTGAACTATTTATATTCCTACATGGAAAAATGATAACTGTAACTGATGAAACTTTTCTCAGAATGAAAATAGTTGAAGAAGGATATATGGGCGTATGAATACATATGTGAATTTGTGAGTGTGTGTGTGTGTGTGTGTTTACAGGTATTCATAGATATAGGGCACAGGTTGAATTTAATAAGAAGGAATATATTAAAAGGTGAAATTAAGAGGTGAGAGAGGAATATAAAGAGAGGAGATGGGGAGAGACAGAATGGGGTAAAATCTTTCATATAGAAGACCCAAGGGAAAATGGTTACAAGGGAGGGGAAGAACAGGAAATCAAAAAGGCAAAATCTTATTCTCATTGACTTTGCATCAGGGAGAGAATGACATACATACTAAATAAGAAATCTCACCCTACAGGAGAGTAGGATGAAAGGGGATGAGAATGGAGATAATGGAAGGGAGGGCAAGAGGGAAGTGGGTGAGGGAAGTTGGAAGCACCCACTTTTGAAAAGTGACAGGATCAAAGTAGGGAATAGACCAATTGGGAGGTGGGATAGGAGGGAGTGAAATATAGTCAGTATTTTACAATATATCTACTATGGTAATGTTTTGCGTAGCTACATATGTACAACATAGACTGAATTGCTTATCTTCCCAGTAAGGATGGGTGACAAGGGAGGAAGGGAATGAATCTGGAATTCAAAGTTTTAAAATCAAATGTTTAAAAATATATAAATACTATTATTAATACAATTTTACTCATAATTGAGAATTAATATATACAGGCATTGGGACACAGAGATTCACCTTGTCCTACTGAAAAAGTTGAAGGGGATATGGGAGAAAATATGGGAGAGAGCAGATTGGATGAGGGGATATCCTGTGGGATGCTATTCTGGGGTGGTTGGTAGAGAAAAAATGGGGAAATGTTGTAACTCAAAATCTGGTGGAAAACGAATGATGTAAACCAAAAGTTAATAAAGCATTTTGAAAAAAAAAAAAATATATATATATATATATAATGTATTAAAATTGTTAGACTTGGGAAATAGAAGTGATATTATATAAGAATCATGTCTCTCCCACCAAAGAACATGATAAACCAAAAAAACCTAAATAGTGCATTGAAAGAGTTCATTAAGTGAAACTTTTTCAGAAGAATTAGGTTAAGTTTAAAGGTTAAGGCAAAGGTTAAAATCAGTCACATCCTGAAAGAAAACATATACTAAAAATAATTTTGTATGCTCAGAATACAATATGCCAACCCCCAAAACCAAGATGCAAGACTAAGTATAATTTATTCTTCAAATTTATTCTTGAGAATGATCCAAAAGAGAAGAAATGACATTTCTACTAGAGTACAGAATTTTCAAATATTCCTGAAGAAAAAGCCAGTTTGGTAGAATCTTTGAAATCTAGAAGCAAGAACAAAATAAATATACCTATATCTATGTCTATCACCTATATCTATAGACATATACCTATACCTATATCTATACCTATACCTATATTTATACCTATACCTATCTTTATATCTATTTCTACATACATGCATATATATGAGTGTGTGTATATGTATATATGCATAACTGCACACACATATATATGCTTAAAAAGCAATTATAAAAAAGTTTAATGATGATCTAGTGCTTAAATATTAATAACAACAAATCTTTCTTTAATGTCTTATAACCATCAAGCATCCCAGAGAAAGAAAAGCCTGTAGGTATTTTTTTTATTTTGTTAATTTTGACAAAAGAAAGAAAACAGAGGGAAATCAGAAAAAATAATAAAAATTAGTGAGGGGTTTACTATTTCCAATAATTGAGTTGCATCAGATCTAATGTAAAAAGCATGTTTCGGCTAGGTGGCTGTGAATATCTCAGAAATTTTACACTTATTTGTATTGGATAAAGGAAGTATGAAAATATACAAAACCACACATATAACATACAACACACTCACAGATTGTTATAGAAAATATATTAAAAACCAAAATGGAAAAAAAATCAGCCAGTTAGTCAACAAGCATTTATTATGTGACTACTCTGTCAGGAATTTTGTGAAGTGTTAAGGATACCAAGAAAAGGGGGAAAATAACACCCTTTTCTCAAGGAGATTACAATAGAACTCAAGAGAACTACTAAAATAGAAGTAAGGATGATTGTAGTAACTAATACCAATCAAAAATTATATTTAAAAGCTATGTGTATCAAAACTCTTTTGTATTCAGTATAATATAGTAGTTAAACATGGAATAGTTAAATAATTGATAATTTGATAATTGCAAAGACATCAACTCTTGGGTTTTTTATTTTAAAAAATATATTTTAGGGGCGGCTAGGTGGTGCAGTGAATAAAGCGCCAACCCTGGAGTCAGAAGGACCTGAGTTCGGAGCCGGCCTCTGACACTTAATCCACACAAACGAAAAAAAAAAAAACCTAGCCGTGTAACCTTGGGCAAGTTACTTAACCCCAATTGCCCTAAAGGGGAGGCTAGGTGGCGCAGTGAGTAAGAGTGCCGGCCTCGGAGTTGGGATGACCCGAGATCAGATCTGGCCTCAGAAAATGAGCACCCACGCATAAATAATGACTAGCCGTGTAACCTTGAGCAAGTTACTTAACCCCAATTGCTTAAGAAAAAAAAAATATATATATATATATATTTTAATCCAACTTTTCTGCCCACATGCCAATGACATTAGTCCCCAAATAGATACATGACTAAATATGAAAAGTGTATATCATATAAACAAATTAGATAAGAAACGACAGAGATACCTTTTATAGCAATGGAATGATAAAAAATTTCTTAATAATGCTTGTGATACTGATCACAAAATGGACAATTTTGATTATATATATTTGAAACACTTTTGCACAAATAAAATCAACACAGTGGAATACATCAAATTGATCAACTATGATATCCAAACTAACTAGTGAATGGATAAATATGTATAATACATACATATATGCATACATACATACATACATTCATTCATACATATATGTATATATATATATATATATATATATATATTAGACATAGAGATATAGAAATAAAGAAATGAGCATTTGAGAAGCACCTATCATATGGCAGGCACTGGGGTAAGTGCTTTACAAATATTATCTCCTTTGATCCTTACCACTGTAAAACATAGGTGTTACCCACATTTTATAGTTGAAGAAACTGAGGCAGTCTCCAGACCCAATGTTCTATCTTCTGTACTACTTAGCTGCCTCTCTACATCTATTGAAGAATATATTGTATGTGTGTCTGAGTGTGTATATGTACATATATATGTATATATATATATATATATATATACATACTCTTAGAAAATATTATAGATGTATATATGTACATATATACATATATAATATATGGTGTATATATATATATTCATATATACACGCATACATAATGTATTCCTGAATAGGTAAATCCTCAAAGGTTGTGAAAAACAACTCTCAGAAGAAGTTGTCCTTCATTTTCAAAGAGAACCAATGACATCATAAGGTAATATCTTGATTTATGTGTGAATTGGATTAAAGTCAGTGAAAGCTACACAAAGTCATCAGCCTCACTCTCTCTTTCAGAGTCATAGAAGTCCAACGGCAAGTCAAAAGCCAAAATGATGTTACTCCTACTAAAAGGTATAAGTTGTAGAATAGTAGATTCAGTCCTGTGAAAAGAAAAATTTATTTATTAAATACTAAAGATTCTTTTAATTTAAAAAAAGAAAAGGTCCTTTCTAGTTCTGAAGTTCTGTGATCCTGTGAAGTATAAAATGGACTGACTCAGGAGTTCTTCAAGTGAAGGCTAGGTGAATCCTTCAGAGAGAGATTATAGACAATGTTCAGATACATAGTAGTCTAGCTACAGGGTCTCAATTCCTTTCTAACCCTCATGTCTTATGATCCTATTAGTATGAATTTTTCAGTTCCATATTATTTTAGAGGATATCTAATTTGTATAAAGTGTTCTCCTTAGCAAGTATTTAAATAGATGACTTTTGAGGTTTCTTTTATATCTGAGCTTCCATTATTATCAGTAATTTTATTGTAACATCCCACCTAATGCAAGAATATCTTCTACAATAAACATAATTATTGTTTTACAAGACCATCCATTTAATTTCTATTCAATCTGGAAAATTCTTTATCTTGAGCTAAAATCTGCCTCCATGTAACTTTTATCTATTACTAAGATTTCAAATGCATGCCAGAGGTAAAGTTTTTACGATTAATACTCTTTTAGAGGATGTTTCTTTTTCTAGGGGAGGAGACAAGAGCAGTTTTATTGTCTCTTTCCCTAAGAGATTTGGCCGCTCCATGTTGTCCTGCTTTCTTTCTTTTTTTTTCCAAATGCTTTATTAACTTCTTGTTTACATCATTCATTTCCATCAGATTTTGAGGTACAATTCTTCCCCCATTTTCCCCCTACCCCCCACCCCAGAATAACAGTCATATAAGATATCCCCTCATCCATTCTGCTCTCTCCCATCTCTTCTCCCATACACACTTCAACTTTTCCAATAGGGAAAGGTTAATCCCAGTGCCCCATAGCCTGCAGGTCTTATCTCCCAATTATATGCAAAATAGTATTAATCATAGTATTTATATATTTTTTTAAATTGATGTTAAAAGGAAGATAAGGATCTCAGTATATGCTGTACATGTGTAGCTATGCAAAACATTACCATAGTAGATATATTGTAAAAGACTGACTATATTACCGTCCTTCCCATCCCACCTTCCACCTGGTCCACTCACCAACTTGATCCTGTCCCTTTTCAAAAGTGGGTGCTTCCAACATCCCTCTCCCACCAGCCCACCCTCCCCTCCCCCACCTTCCCACATCCCCCTCCCCCCACACTCCTGTAGGGAGGGACACCCTATTTAGTATGCATGTCATTCTCTCCCTGATCCAAATTCAATGAGAATAAGGTTTTGTGTTTTTGCCTTCCTGTTCTTCCCCTCCACTGCAACCACCTTTCCTTGCATCCTGTACACAAGACTGTTCACCACATTGTCTCTCCCCATCATCCCTCACCACATTACTCTCTCACCTCTTAACTTCACCTTTTAAGTACCATCTCTTCCTATTAAATTCAACCTGTACCCTCTATCTATGTATACCTGAAAACATATATATATAACTATATACATACATTCACAAATGTATTCATATGGCATATACCCTTCTTCAACTATTTTCATATTGAGAAAAGTTTCATCAGCTAGATTTATTGTTATTCCCTGTAGGAATGTAAATAGTTCAACTTTGATAATTTCATAGTGATTTCTTTTCCCTGTTTACCTTCTCAAGCATCTCTTTCTTCTTGTATCTGAATATCAAATTTTCAATTCAACTCTGTTTTTTTCCTCAAGAATGCTTGAAAGTCCTCTATTCCACTGAAAGACCAAATTTTCCCCTGAAACATGACACTCAGTTTTGCTGGGTAGGTTATTCTTGGTTTTAATCCCAGGTCCTTTGACCTGTGGAATATCATATTCCATGCCTTTTGGTCCCTCTGTGCAGAAGCTGCCAGATCCTGTGTTATCCTGATTGTGTTTCCACAATATTGAAATTGTTTCTTCCTGGCTGCTTGTAATATTCTCTCCTTGATCAGGAAATTCTGGAACCCGACTATAATATTCCTAGGAGTTTTCTTTTTGGGATCTTTTTCAGGAGGTGATCTGTGGATTCTTTCAACCACTATTTTACACCCTGGTTCCAAAACATCAGGGCAATGTTCCTGGAGATTTCTTGAAGGATGATTTCTAGATTCTTTCTTTGATCATGGCTTTCAGGTAATCCAATAATTTTTAGATTGTCTTTCCTGGATCCAGGTCAGATTCCAGGTCAGTCATTTTTCCCATGAGATATTTCACATTGCTTTCTATACTATCATTTATTTGGATCTGTTTAACAGCATCTTGATTTCTCATAAAGTCACTACCTTCCATTTGCTCCAATCTAATTCTGAAGGAATGAATCGCCTCATTGAGCTTTTTATTGTTTTTTTTTTTTTGTGGGTAATACATTACACTTTTATTTATGTAGGTTGAAATATTATAAATGTGGTACACCTTCAAGATTAGAATTGACATTTCACAAGATGTTATCTTCTGTCAATATTGTTATTTTTTTTTCATTTTTAAAAAATATTTTAACAAATGCTTTATTAAATTCTGGTTTACATCATTCATTTCCACCAGATTTTGAGTTACAATTTATTCCCTACCCACCACCCCAGAATAGCAGTCCCACAAGATAACCCCTCATCCAATCTGCTCTCTCCCATATCTTTTCCCATACACCCTTCAACTTTGTCATTAGGGCAAGTTGAATCTCTGTGCCCCAATACCTGCACATCTAATCTCCTAATTACACACAAATTAGTATTAATAATAACATTTATATACATTTGAAACATTTAATTTTAAAACTTTGAATTCAGATACATTCCCTTCCTCCCTTGTCACCCACTCCCTCTGGGAAGGTAAGCAATTCAGTATTTGTTGTACATATATAGCTATGCAAAACATAATCATAGTAGATATATTGTAAAAGACTGCTAATATTTCCCTCCCACCCATCCCACCCCCCGACCTGGTCCATTCCCTTCTTTGATCGTAACGCTCTTCGAAAGTGGGTACTTCCAAACTCCCCTCCCCCCAGAATGCCGTCCCCTCAATCATCCCCCCTCTCATCCCCCTTCCCCCTACACTCCTGAATGGTGAGATAACCCATTTAGAATGTATGTGATTCTCTCCCTGAGCCACATTCAATGAGAATATGGTTTTGCCTTTTTGCCTTCCTATTCTTCCCCTCCCATGCAGCCACTTCCCCTTGTTTCTTCTACATGAGATAGTTTACCCAACCCAGTCTCTCCCCAACTCCTCTTGCAACTTTCCTCTCTCAACTCTTAACTTCACCCATTAAGTATCATCCCTTCCCAACTAATTCAAACTGTGCCCTCTATCCATGTATATCTGTAAACATATATACACACATTCACGTATGTATTTGTATGCCCATATACCCTTCTTCAATTATTTTCATAATGAGGAAGGTTTCATTAGACACAGTTATTGTTTTTCCATGTAGGAATGTAAATAGTTCAACTTTGATAATTTCCTTTGATTTCTTTTCCCTGATTACCTTCTCAAGCATCTCTTGCTTCTTGTGTATGAATGTCAAATTTTCTATTCAATTCTGGTTTTTTCCTCAAGAATGCTTGAAAGTCCTCTATTCCACTGAATGACCATATTTTCCCCTGAGACAAGATACTCAGTTTTGCTGGGTAGGTGATTCTTTGTTTTAATCCCAGCTCTTTTGCCCTCTGGAATACCATGCCCTTTCATACCTCACTGTAGAAGCTGCCAGGTCCTGTGCTATTCTGATTGTGTTTCCACAATATTAAAACTGTTTCTTTCTGGCTGCTTTTAGTGTTTTCTCCTTGATCTGGGAATTCTGGAACCTGGGGCTAAAACCTTGGCTCATGCGGGCCTCGCCTAGGCTCCCAGAAAGTTGTGTTGTGCTGTGCTGGCCACTCCTGCAGGCCTGCTGGGGTCTCCTCACTGGAAGGTTAGCTTCTCTGTGTCGTTCTGTGTGTACTGGGGCTCCAGAAGTTGTTCAGAGTCCACCTTTTACATTGTTTGGAAGTGGTGTGGGGCAGAGCACCTTGGAAGTGCTGTTTCTACTCCACCATCTTGGCTCCACCCCCTCAGTGAGCTTTTGAGATTCTTTTTCAATCTGGCAAATTTGCCTTTTTTAAGGCATTCTTCTCCTCATTGCCTTTTTGAGCCTCTTTTGCCATTTGAGTTAGTCTGTTTTTAAAGTGTTATTTTCCTCAGTCAGGCTATTGACTCTCATTTCATACTTTTCTTGCATCTTTCTCATTTCTCTTCCCAATTTTTCCTCCATTTCTCTTATCTGCTTCTTTTTTTTTAAATAGTATTTATATATATATTTGAAACATTTAATCTTAAGACCTTGAATTTCAGATCCATTTCCTTCCTCCCTTGTCACCCATTCCCTCTGGGGAGATAAGTAATTCAGTATATGTTGTATTTGTCTAGCTAAGCAGAACATTATCATAGTAGATATATTGTACAAGGCTGCTTATAATTCCCTCCCCCTTATCCCACCCCCACTTGTTTATTTTGTTTCCTTTCCCTAGACATGTTGCTACTCAATTACTTGACTTTTGGGCTTGTTGCCATAGTAGTACTTTGCCACCAGACAGGGGAACTTCCATCCCAAATGTTGGGGTTTTCTCAGCTTCCAGAGGTATTAGTTGGGTGGCCTCCCTGAAGCCTCCACACACTCTGGCAAGTTGGTCACACACTCCAACACCTCCACCCCAGACTGCAATCCAGATCCAAGAAAGGTAAAACAAGTGTTCTTACCCACGGACTGATTGCTGATCCACCTACTGTTCGCAGGCCAAGAGCTGAAGCTGCAATTCAGCAATGTGGCACAAGTTGTGCCTTCTCATCAGCAGCTTCTCACTCCCAGGGGAAGAAGCTGACCCATTCTCCCAAATCACACCCAAAGTCCATGGGGCATTAATCTCTCACTTTGTCCTAGGCATCTATGTGTTGATAATTCTGGAAATGCCACGGGTCCTGGTGTTCTGGGGTCCCTCCAGCTGGCTGCTGGTCCAACCACCCTGGGGATAAAACCTCTGATGCATGAGGTCCTAGGCTCAGCTCCCAGAGCGCTGTGCTGGCCACTCCCTGCCAGGCAGCCAGGCTGTCCTTAGTAGGAGGTTAGCTTCTCTGTGTCATTTTGTGGGTTCTGGAGCTACAGAGTTTGTTCACAGTCCCCATTTTACATAATTTTGAAATAGTGTGGGCTGGAGCTCAGCGGAAGTGCTGTTTCTACTCCACCTTCTTGACTCTGCCCATCCTGCTTTCTTTCTTTTTTTCTTTTTTGCTTTTTTTTGGAGGGAAATTGGGGTTAAGTAACTTGCCCAAGGTCTAGGGCTAGGTTTATGTTTGTGTGTGCGTTAAGTGTCTGAGGCCGGATCCGAACTCAGGTCCTACTGACTCCAGGACCGACACTCTACTCACTTAGCCACCCCATCCTGCTTTCTTTTTGCTAAAAGAATTTAAGAATTTCTGATGGGTAAAGGATGTTAATTGCATTGCCACCTTCATTTCTAGAAAGTGGTGTTGCTAACAGACCATCTAGCTTGGTCGGGCATTCATATATAATAGATATCGGTAAGTGATTATTTGTATCACACTTACTTACCATACTTCTATCAATGAATCCTGTAATTGCATTAGCTCTTTTAATGGGCACACTGTGACATTAAAATTGCAAATAGTAGCCTTTATCAGGTTCATTGTTTTTTTTTTTTTTTTAGTTTTTTTTTCTTTTTTTTTTTATTAAACAAATACTTTATTAACTTCTGTTTTACATCATTCATTTCCGCCAGATTTTGAGTTACAATCATTTTCCCCCATTATTCCCCTACCCAACCTCCCAGAATAGCAGTCCCACAAGATATCGCTTCCTCCAATCTGCTCTCTCCCATACCTTCTCCCATACCCCATCGACTTTTCCATTAGAGGAAGGTGAATCTTTGTGTCCCAATGCCTGCACATCTTATCTCCCTATTACAAGTAAAAGAGTATTAATAATAGTATTTATATATATTTGAAACATTTAATGTTACGACCTCGAATTTCAGATCCATTTCCTTCCTCCCTTGTCACCCATTCCTTCTTGGGAGATAAGTAATTCAGTATATGTTGTACACGTCTAGCTATGCAAAACATTATCATAGTAGATATATTGTATAAGGCTGCTTATAATTCCCTCCCACTCATCCCACCCCCCACCTGGTCCATTCCCTACATGATCCTGACCCTCTTCTATAGTGGGTACTTCCAACCTCCCCTCACCCCAAGGATGCCCTCCCATCCATCATCTCTCCTCTCATCCCCCTTCCCCTATCCTGCTGCAGGTTGAGATATCCCATTTAGTATGTATGTCATTTTCTCCCTGAACCAAATTCAATGTGAATGTGGTTTTGCCTTTTTAGCCTTCCTTATTCTCCCCCTCTTTTGCAACCACTTCCCCTTGCTTCTTCTGCATGGGATAGTTTACACTACCCTGTCTCTCCCCATCACCTCTTGCCACTTTCCTCTCTCACCTCATAATTTCATCCCTTGAGTATTCTCCCTTCCCAACAGATTCAACCTATGCCCTCTATCCATATATAACTGTAACCATATACACACACATTCACATATGTATTCATATGACCACACCCCTTCTTCCATTATTTTCATAGTGAGAAAGATATCATCAGTCACAAATATTGCTTTTCCATATAGGAATGTAAATAGTTCAACTTTGATAAGTTCCTTTTGATTTCTTTTCCCTGATTACCTTCTCAGGCATCTCTTCCTTCTTGCGTCTGGATGTCAATTTTTCTATTCAACTCTGGTTTTTTCCTCAAGAATGCTTGAAAGTCCTCTATTCCACTGAATGACCATATTTTCCCCTGAAACAAAATACTCAGTTTTGCTGGGTAGGTGACCCTTAGGTTCATTCCCAGTTCTTTTGCCCTCTGGAATATCATATTCCATGCCCTTCGATCCTCAGTGTAGAAGCTGCCAGGTCCTGGGCTATTCTGATTGTGTTTCCACAATATTGAAATTGTTTCTTCCTGGCTGCTTGTAGTATTTTCTCCTTGATCTGGGGATTCTGGAACCTGGCTATAATATTCCTGGGAGTTTTCTTTTGGGATCTTTTTCAGGAGGTGATCGGTGGATTCTTTCAACCTCTATTTTGCCCTCTGGATCTAAACATCAGGGCAGTTTTCCTTGAGAATTTCTTGAAGGGTGATTTCTAGGTTCTTTCCTTGATCATGGCTTTCAGGTAGTCCAATAATTTTTAAATTGTCTCCTGGATCTATTCTCCAGGTCAGTGGTTTTTCCCATGAGATATTTCACATTGCCTTCTAATCTTCGTTTGTTTGGATCTGCTTAACAGCATCTTGATTTCTCATAAAGTCATTAGCTTCCATTTGCTCCAGTCTAACTCTGAAGGAATGAATCTCCTCAGTGAACTTTTGGGATTCTTTTTCCATCTAGCAAATTCGACTTTTTAAGGCATTCTTCTCCTCATTGCCCTTTTGGGCCTCCTTTGCCATTTGAGTTAGTCTATTTTTTAAGGTGTTGTTTTCCTCAGTCAGGCTGTTGACCCTCATTTCATACTTTTCCTGCATCCTTCTCATTTCTCTTTCTAATTTTCCTCCACTTCTCTTATTTGATTTTTAAAGTCCTTCTTAAGGTCCTCTATGGCCTGCAACCCGCTCATGTTTTCCCTGGGGCTTTTGGAGCAGGACTTCTGACCTCACAGTCCTTTTCCCACTCTATGCCCCCAAAATAGGAGTCTAGGGTTGCATTTTTCTGTTTCCTTTGCCTTGGCATGTTGCCACTTAATTGCTTGACTTTTTGGCTTGTTGCCACACTATGGCTTTAAGGCCAGATAGAGGAATTTTCGTCCTGAACGTGTTGGGGGCAACTTCCGTTTCTGGCAAGTTGTAAACCCACCCACAACTTCCACCCTAGATCACAATCCAGATCCAGGGAGGTTAAAGCAAGAGCGATTACCCCCCAAGACTGATCGCTGGATCTCCCCACGATTTGTAGGCTGGGAGCAGGAAATGCCTATGAAAACTACACAATGGCGTGTCTCCTCAGCGGCTTCTAGCCCCCAGGGGAGGGAGCTGACGCATTCCCCAAATACAGGTCCCAAAGTCCATGGGACACTAACCTCTTACTTTGTCCTAGGCAAGTCTATGTTGATAATTCTGGGGTCACCACAGTTCCTGGTGTTCTGGGGTTCCTCCAGCCGGCTGCTGGCCCTGCCGCCCTGGGGCTAAAACCTCGGCTCACGTGGACCTGGGCTCGGCTCGGCTCCTGTGCTCTGCGCGGTGCCGGCTCCCAGACCACTGTGCTGGTCCTTCCTGCAGGGTGCTGGGCTGTCCTCAGCGGGAGGTTAGCTTCTCTGTGTCGTTCTGTGGGTGCTGGGGTTCCAGAAGATTTTCAGAGTCCTTTTTTACATAGTTTGTGGAGAATCTGGGGGCAGAGAGGCTTGGAGGAGCTGTTTCTACTCCTCCATCTTGGCTCCGCCCCCCTGATTATCAGGTTCATTGTTAAAGCCTTTCTTAAGGCATATTGATATTTGACTCTGTGAGGAAATTTTGATCATAAAAGTTTTACATTACTTTGTGAGTGTTCATTTGCTTAATTAAAGCAAATTTTATCTGCACATTGATTGAAAAAGTTTGCTTTCTCCACATAGCCTATCATTTGGAGAATGTTAGGTGAAGAATTGTAATGATGATGAAAGAAATGATAAATGACATGTGAGCAAAAGCTTAAGATTATTTAGTATGAAAAATTTCATAACAACCTTCAAACATACAAATTAAATTTAAATTATAACCAGACCTTGGTTTTCACTGAAACAAGTTGAAAGAAAGGAACATATTTAACATAAAACCTATTTTTTTAAGTGAGGATAGAGTTCAAGTAGTAAAGGCTGTTAGAAAATTTCAGTGAGTTGCCAATGAATTTTGGAGTCTTTCCCCTGGAAGTTTATGCAAACTGATATAATCTCAGGAGTCCCTAATATGGTAATATAATATGAATGCTAATCACAAAAATTAAGAAAACTCAATCTCTGCTATGTCATATTTGCTCCTTTTATTGATCCTTGAAGATATCAGGGTTTAAGAAAACATTTATTTACTATCTTATCAATATATAAATTACCTATCCTCACACAGCTCTTCCAGTTGATCAAATCTCTCTCTCTCCCTCTCTCTCTCTCTCTCTCTCTCTCTCTCTCTCTCTCTCTCTCTCTCTCTCTCTCTCTTTCTCCTTCTCTCTTTCCCTCTCCCTCTCTCTCCCACTCTCTCTCTCTTTCCCTCTCTCATCCTGTACTTCCATTTCAAAATGGATACTCAGTTCTGCCCTTTTCATCAATGCTTACAAATTCTCAATCTTATCAGAGTCCATTGTCCTCTATAGGATTGTACTCATTTTTGCTATGTACCTTATTTTGGTTGTAAATCTTTATATTTTGTGCTTTGAAATATTGTATTCTAAGTTCTCCTAGCCTATGTAGTGGCAGGTTCAAAATCTTACATGATCTTTGGCTTCTTTGCACTTGAACTCTATCTTTTTGGCAGTTTATAACATTTTTTTTTTCTTTGAGAGCCTTTGGGTTTTGGCTATGATTTGGCTATGATTCCTCCAAGTTTTCATTTTGGAGTTTCTTTCATTACTTGATGAGTGTATTCTTTCAACTTTCACTATGGCTTAAAAGAAAAGGACAGTTTTCATTTGTGATTTCTTGGAATATATTATCCAGGATTTTTTTGTCATGATTTTCAGATAGTCCCATAATTCATTATAAATGTTATAACTATATTCTGTCTCAGTATCTGGACTGAGGGCTTTGGCTTGGGTCAAAATCTGCTCCTATACTCTCAGATTGTGTGGGCAAACCTTATTTGGCCCTTTGTGCTAATATTAACCCCATCTTCAGTAGAAATTGCTTGTTCTTTCATCCTGTTCTGCTTTAAGCCCAGATTTTCTAGATAGTAACTGCATTATAAAAATAATGGAATTTTATCAATACCAACCCCAAAATGTTAATATAAAACAGGATTAGTATAAATTTGGAACCTAGAAGATACTATGTTAGGTTTTCAGTGCAAAGAGGTCAATTTAAAAGGCCCTATATTTATAGTAATACTACCTTTGGAAGTGCTATCATGTAATATGCCAATGACTTGTGATCATGCTCCAGTTAGAGGAGGTTAAATCTGACAATAGGGAGGGGAGAAGTGAGGACATAAAGGGATTGGTAGTCCAGTCATGAAATAGAAAAGATCACTCTTCATAAGATCACCCCTAAAATCCTGGGAGGAATCACATAAATCCTAGTTTTGTCTCATTTAAAAGCCTTCTTCTAAAAAAAGACAGTAGAAAAATATTTGATGCATCATATAAATCAAATAACCTGAGTCTGATACTTAAAACATATCAGAGTGGAAAAGACAATGGATTTTGAGTCATAAGACTTTGTTTTTTATCTCATCTCTGGTATTGATTACATATATGACCTTAATAAAATTAATTGCTCTGTGCCTCAATTTCTTGATCTGTAAAATGAGGGAGTTGGACTAACTGATCTTTAACCCCCTTTCTAACTCTTTGTCAAAACATGAAACATATTATAGCCCTATTGAATTAACATTTCACCCTGACCTTAAATCTGTACCAGACAATATGTGAGAGTGAAAAAGGCAACATATTGTGTACAGTGCTGTACTTATCATAGACTTATCCTAAGCTAAATATTCACATTCATCAAAAGTGGCACTCCCAATACAAAAATGACTACCAGAAGAATTAATATCAGCAAGTTAGAGCCATTCTCTGAGCAGGAACAGTTTGTTGCTAACTTGGAAGGAAAGTTGAGCCAACACACATTTAGCAACAGAGGAGCAGAAGAGGAGTGGACAGCTTTGAGAAATTGGTTGTATGGCACTGCATTTGCTCATCTGGGTGAGAACACTCTCAAATATCAAGACTGGTTGATGAAAATGATGTGGAAATTCAGTAGCTGCTAAATGAAAAATGAGAACTTCACAGGATTCACCAGCAAGATAAGCATTTAATTCCATCAAAAGTAAAGTACAAGAAAAACATAGAGAGATGCAAGATTCATGATCCAGTAGGAAGATAGATTAAATCCAGTTTTATGCTGATAGTAACAATCCAAAGAGCTTTTATGATGCCCTGAAGGCTATTTATGTGCCAAGATCTATGGTGCATCTCAACTGCTGAGTGCAGACGGAGTCACATTGATTAGTGATAAGGACATGATCCTAGAGAAATGGACTGAACACTTTCATAGTGTTCCCAACAGATCATCATAAATCAATGCTGAGGCCAATGACCATTTACCTCAGGTTGAAGTCAATCCCTCCTTAGCTGAAGTTCCAAGTGAAAATAAGATTTTGAATGCCATTAGGCTCCTTTCATGTGGCAAAACACCTGGTGCTTATTCTATTCCAGCTGAGATTTACAAGATAGGGGGTCCATTGCTCATACAGAAGCTGACTGAAATTTTCCAGGTTATATGGCAAAAGGAGATTATCCCCCAGGAGTTCAAGGATGCCTTCATTGAACATCTCTGTAAAAGTAAAGAACATATATTGTACTGTGACAATCACAGGGAAGTTTCTCTATTAGTCATTGCTGGCAAGATTCTTGTCAAAGTTCTCCCTAAGAAGGTGATCCTTCACCTGGAAGATGGTCATCTATCTGAGAGCCAGTGTGACTTCAGAAAGGGTCCAGTGCAAAGGCATAGAGATGGGAGATTTAGAATTGAATATGAGGTGGGGGAACTGCAATTAAGCGACTACTGGAAGAATATAGAGAATGAGGAGGAAAAAATGTAATAAGATTAAAAAGATAGGAAAGGTCCATGCCATGAAGACATTTATATGCCTAACAAAGGACATTGACCCTGGGCTTAATAGGAAACAGATGGACCTCCTGATGTGGAGGTGGAAGGTGGGACATGTGTTATGATTAGAACTATGCTTTAGAAAAAAATAAACTTGCCAAATTAGTGGATAGTGATTGGAGACAAAGAGAAAAATTAGTAAACTATTTAATAATCTAGTCAAGAGGTGATTAAGGCCTAAACAAATATTATGGTTGTGCAAATAGAAAAAATTATTACAGGAGATATGAAGGTGGAAATAACAAGATATAACAACAGATTGGATATATGGAATGAAGGACAGTGAAAAGTTAAGGAAAACACTGAGATTTTAGGCCTGGGTGACTGGAAAGACATTGGTACTTTCTGTAGTAATAGGGAAATTGAAGAGGCAAGATTTTGCAAAAAAAAAAGACAGCTCTGTTTTGGACATGTTGAGTTTGAGATGTGGATAGGCCATCTAATTTGAGTTGTCCAAAAGGCAGTTGCTGAGCTCTTAGAGGTCAGGAGGAGGGATCTTGGGTAGCTAAAAAGGTCTAGAGTAAGTAAAGTTTGAACTGTCTTTAAATCATGGTAACTAATAGGTTTGTGGAACCTATGCTGTGTCTTCCAGAAGTTTGCTTTCTCATATTCTTTGTATTTTTTCCTCTTCACAAATGTGGCAACTGACAACACAGCTATGGTTCTGAAGCCTCAAAAACAATTCGAGTGTTTACATTTAAGACTCTACTTTGTGTTTCCAATTTAGAGAACATGTAATTAGTCTGGAGATAATTTTTACTTCTTGAATTTCTGATGTTTGAAATGAAAATAAATATCACTTTGCTAAGGTTAGGAGACAGGACTAGATATGTAGATGATGAAAATGATGATGATGGTGATGATGATGGTGGTGGTGGTGGTGGTGGTGCTGTGATTTGCATTTATGTAGAGGTTTAAGATTTGCAAAAGGCTTTACAAATATTTTATCCTGACAACATTTCTGGAAGGTAGATGCTATTCCTATCTCTAGTTGATCTGTAAAGCATATGCATGTAGATAAAAATTGTGCTTATGGAAGCCACTGAGATAAAAAAGATAATATAGAGCAAAAAGAGAAAGAGACCTAGGACAGAGACTTGGGGGAATACCCATCACTGGTGGGTGGGTGAGACCTGGATGAAGTTACAGTAAAAGAGATCAAAGGGTTGTCTGATAGATAAAAGGACCAAGAGAGAGAATTATCATGAAAACCTAGTACTGAGGGAATATCCAAAACAGGGTTTGTTTGTTTTTTTTACCTTGGCTCCATAAACTTAAAAATATCTTCTGACAACTTTATTTTTATGCAGTTGGTTCCCTTTGTTAGCCTATATATTTTATTTCATATAGTTAAAACATTATTTGGAAGAGAGCCTGGGCTTCATCAAACTGTTTAAGGGTCCTATGAGAAAAATATGATTAAAAAATTTAATGCTGTAGATGATCAAAGCATCAAATGTTTCAAAGAGATAGAGAAAGATGAATATTGGGAGAGATAAATTAGATTATACAATTAAGAGATCATTGGTAACTTTGAAGAAGGCAATTTCTTTTGAATGATCATATTGAAAACTAAATTGGAAAAGATTTTTAAGATGCTGAGAGGAACTGAAGTGGAGGCACATAAGCATGAATGATTTTCTCAAGTTTAGCCATGAAGGGCAAGAGAGATCTAGGATAAAACCTAGTGGCTATGTTTCCTCATCTGTGCAACTGAGGAAGGTCTCCTAAATTGCCTTCCAGCTCCAACATTCTGTGAGTCTCTGTTCCCAGGGTCGTCATAAACATTTTAAAAGCAACACTAGATTTATGTTGACCTCATCACATAAATAATAAAATTATTGCGTTTCAAGCATAAAATATAAATGGAAAAAGTTAGTATTTAAAAAAATGACTTCTAGACCTAACATTTGAACAAACTAGTCCTTTAAATGATGCTATCATTCAGTATTTAATCAATTAAAGTACTTATAATAGAGCTATACAGTGCTAGCCACAACTCTAGTTCAGCTATTGACTGGACTATTGCAGTAGCCTTCTAATTTGTTTCCTTGCCTTGTTTCTCCCCAGTCTAATATAGCCTCTTTTCAATTGTAGCAGGAGCACAGGGTGAAGTGGAAAATTATTCCTCCTGGCTATCACTATTTGGGCAGGTGGATATATGTAATTCTAGCTACATATTCCTTCTTTGAGGACAACAGAAGAGCCAGCCTCATGACCTCAGTCTGTCTGGAATCAAAATCTCCCTTCAAAAGTGGTCAGAGAAGATTCTGGAAACATCTATTCACATCACCCTTTGAACCACATCTAGATATACCCATATGGACACAATCGACATGGCCAGAATATACACACATGCATACACACACACACACACACACACACACACACACACCTCCCTTACATTTAGAAAAATCAATCACTTCCCAACTGTTATATTACCAAAGTACAAGTGATGCCCTATGCTCAGGAATGCTACCGTGTGGTTTTAGAGTCTATTTCAGTAATGTAAGAACTGAACTTTAGCTCATGAATCAGCTCAGAGGACTCGAAAGTCTTGAATTAGTTCCAGGACACTTTGGACTTCCTCTCCCTCAAATCGCATTTCACTCAGGTACACAATTGAAAGAACCAATGGAGATTTATTATTCCTCTATATTTGAGGCAAATTTGTAAACCTGGGAAGGTGAAGCAAGTATTTTATTCTTTACTATGCAGAAGGTTTACAAATGAACACCTTTTTTCTCAGTTAATTGTTGTTATTTAGACCATGTGTTTGTAAATGTTTGCTAAACTTTCAGATGGTTTGTAATATCCCTTATACAAAAGCAAATAGCATTACAGTTACTACAGTATTTATTATTATTAAGTATGATAGAAACATATCAGATAATTCATACAAAAATAACTCAATTAATTTAAATTGGGTTAAGTGGGGGAATCTAAGGTCTAAATGGTCTGTGGATTCTAAAAAGTATCCTATGTTCTATTTGAATTTAGAGTAGGTGTCCTTGACCTAGTTTTCAGAAACTTCTTTTGAAAAAAAATTCTAAAATTATATTTCAACACACATGTTTTATTTTATTCTTTTTAAAAATATTGACCTGAGAAGAGGTCCCATAGACTTCACCAAAACATAAAAGGAATCCATCATGCAAAGTAAGTTAGGAATCTTGGTTTTATAGGGAGGTCTGTATACATCTGTTTCTTGATGTGTTTAACAGTTTCTCCTTTATATCCCCTCAATCCTCTATTCTTCTATAAGCTTTGTGATTTTCAAGACCTAAGATAACCTGTTGCACAATGCTATTCTTGTTTGTTTTAAGTGATAAAATGTTGAATATCTTCTTATATGAAAGAGAAATGACCAAAGATATGTTAAGTTCACACCTCCCTTTGAGGCAAAACATTCTTCCTCTTTGCAATTTGACATGACTTAGTATGCCTAAAACAAGGCAATCATTTTCCAGAGAGCAGTGTTTACCTAATTAAGAGCTTCTCAGTCGTCCCCTGTTAGTTAATTGTGTCATTAGCAGCAATTTTGACATGAAGAACAACTTGTGTCTTGAACACCAGTTTGGCCCCTGTTAGGGCAGACCAGCAGCATGACTCCCCTGGGTCCTGGCAGCAGCCTCTTGCAGTATATACAGCACAAAATAGAATAATTGGTCCCTAGAGGGGCTGTCTGTTCAGCTGCCAATAGGGATTGTTTTTCTGTGTGAATAAAAACCCAAGCTGCCATGACTTCTCTATTATATATTAACTTGTTGCTGGATTGCACAAGGACTTGTGTGAGGGATTAAAGAAGCAAGTGATGGTAACAGCTGTCCTCATAACTACTTTACAGTATATGACAGCATAGAATTGACAGTCCTGATGGAAGAAGGAATAATCTAATGATCACTTCCCTGAATAAAAAGGCAGCAGTAGTGTCCAACTGGGCAGGAGCTCAAGAGTTAAAATGCAGTAGTTTGACAGGGCATGCTGCTTTGGCCACACTCAACAACAAATGGGCTGGAATTCAACAACTGCTGTCAGGGCTGCTGAATGTGCCCTCCTGCTGTTCTCTGCCTCCCTTCCTCCATCTCTCCCTGCTTCTCCTTTCTGAGCTAAGTAGAAGGAAATAATACATGTCAGTTTCAAATATTTCCCATTGGGAAATGAGGACTTCTAATGAGGTTTCTATTAAAGAATTTTTTAAAAAATCAAATACTGGTTGTTTTTGGTAAAAGTTAAAATATGGATTTTAAAACTAAATTGTAAAGTCATTATTTGGGCTATGTTAATATTGCCAGAAGTCCTATAAAATGTCCTTAGGCAAATATGTATAATGTCATAATCATAGGATTTTGAGGCTGAAGAGACCTTAAAGATCATTTAGTCTGGCATCTGAAGTTTTGCAAATAATATAATTGAGGGCCAGAAAAGTTAAATGTCGAAGTATCTTTCCAGAATTGGATAATCTTCCAGAATATAAGACAGTTGATATCAATTTCAAGCACGCAAGAGTCACCAACATATCCCCAAAGAGGCACCATTAGAGAGAAATGTCATTAGGAAAATTTATGATGAAAAAATCATGTGATGTTTAAGGGCTGACAGATGTACTGTCAAAGTACAACATTGGTACCTGAATGATAACAGAAGAAATTGAGAAAGGCCTTTAATATATTGATTGCTACCACCCCTGACGAAAATATGAGCTCACAGAGGTATGAGTAGCCCAGGCTAGATAGGTATACATGGATTGTGATCTACTTTGTTGGTTAGTACATTCTAATTTATCAGGTCACAATTCATTTTAGTATTTGAGTGACTGGAGAATACATTGGAGAATGGAAATGCTAGAAGCTGGGAGTCAAATTAGGATGCTCTTATAAATCTCTTGGTGAGAGGTGATTAGGACCTGAACTAGAGAGACAGGCATACAAGGGATGAAAAGAGGAATAACTGAGTAGAATAGATTGCACCTGTTAACCCCTGATTTAAAATAGGGAAGGTGAGACAGAGACAGAGACAGAGACAGAGGGAGACAGACAGAGACAGACAGCGACAGAGACAGAAAGACAGAGAGGGAGGAAGAGAGGGAGATAGAGAAACAGAGAGAGACAGAGAGAGACAGAGAGACAGAGAGAGACAGAGACAGAGAGAGAGACAGAGACACAGAGAGAGACAGAGACAGAGAGAGATAGACAGAGAGACAGAGACAGAGGGGGAGAGAGAGAAACAGAGAGAGAGAGACAGAGAGACAGAGACAGAGAGAGACAGAGAGACAGAGAGAGACAGAGACAGAGAGACAGAAAGAGAGACCGCGACAGAGAGAGATTTCAGAGACAGAGAGAGAGAGACAGGGACAGAGACAGAGACAGAGAGAGAAAGAGAGACAGAGAGAGATAGAGAGAAATCAGGCAGAGAAAAAAAAAAGTTCTGTTTTAGGCATGAAATCACCAAGAACTAGAGAATCTTAGAATCCAAAGGGACCACAGGATATATATATTCTGATCAATACCCCAAAAATGAATTTGTTTTACAACATATCTGATTGAAAACTTTCACTGAGGGATGTATGAGTTTGAGATAACCAACCTAAAGTTTGGTTGGATATATGAACTGGTAATTGGTAATGTAGAAGTAGTACACAGAAAATAGAACAGTTTTGACTACATAGATCTTGGTGTCTTCTGCATAGAGATGATAAGGGAACCCATGGGAGCTGAGGAAATAAGTGAGAGCATACTGAGAGAAAATAATAGATTCTAGGGCAGCTTTGGGATAGTGGACATGAATGATTATCCAGTAAAAGAGCTTGAGGTATTTAGAAGGAGAACCATGAGAAAGCTATATCACAAAAAACACAAGGAGGAGGTAGTTTCCAGTGAGAGAGGCTGACAAAGAATATTAAATGTCATAGAGAGGCCTGAGGAAAGGTCATTAGACTTAAGGGGTTCAAAAGTGGGTTATGAAGAAGAAAGAAAATAAGCAGAAATGGTTTTTATGGTTTAATTTTGAAAGGGAAGAGAAATATGGATTGACAACATGAGGGAATAGCATGGTTAAATAAAGGTACTTAAAGAATGGGGACAACACAGGCATGCTTATAGGCATCAGGGAAAGAGCCAATAAATAGGGAAGTGTTAGGAAAAGGAGAAACAAAAAAGCTAATTAAATCTAAAGGGCTATTTTGTGAAAAAAGTCCTTAACTTCATTCATTTTTACTTCAGAGGGCAAAATTAGGAAAATTGATTTGAAATTTCAAAAGGTTCTATTTAGAATCTGTTAAATAAACATTTAATAATAAATAGAGCAATTCCAAAGTAATAGAGGCTACCATAGAAGGTAGTATGTTTCCTTAGAGGGTTTTCAGGTGAAGACTACACAAATACCTCAGATATATTGTAGAAAACACTTTTATTTTGGTAGAGTCTGGGCAGATGACCTCTAAGGACCCTTCTAATCCTGAGATTCTATGAAAATGATTACAAGAAATTTAGTCCTCTGATAGTTCAGAAATAACTTTGGTATCCTATGATGACAAGGCCAACATTATAGTTATTTATTATCATTATTTTAGGGAAACATGCTTCTCATGAATAGAAATATCTAATCACTTATGTGTTTGGACTTGGTTTACTATAGCATCATGAAGGGATTGACCAAGAAGGGATCATTCCTTAGTGCATATATGTAATATTCTCTTTCCACTGAAATCCCCTTTGTGCAAACTTATTGAGCCTGATTCTGAGCATGTGTAATGGAGAAACCCTCCCTCCCACTTTAGTACATGAGTCAACATCTTCAATTTCTTGTTGGCTTTGTATATGGAGAGAGAAAGCTGTTTTCAGGGCTGCTGATCCAGAATTGGGTTTAGATACAGAAAGCTCCAACAGACTATCCTCATCATGTCTCTAGTGGCAAGGTAGGTAAAATGAACTGTGGGCCTCTTAAAACACAGGATACTTAGATTTTCTCTTTCTGCCTGGTCACTAGAAAATTAATTCTACCCCCTCCACTGTTTCTGTTGCATTTCAATCTGTCCAGATTTTAGATGAAAAATTAACAGAGATGGAATGGATCAGGTGATAGTCTTGTAAACTTCCAAGATGTCATAAGAATCAGTGAGCATCTCCCTCAATTAGAGATGATGGCAGTGATAGGCAAGTCCAGTGAGGAGTCAGTCTTGAAGATTAACCTGCTACCAGAAGTCAGCAGTTGTCCAAGTCCAGGTAACCATCCTGCACTTGAAATATTAAATACAAAAATCAAGGGATTGACTTGTCTAGTGGCACTGAAGAAGTGTACTTAGTGACACAAAAATGTTTTGTACCATGTAAGTGATATTTAAGCATACTCTTTTCAAAAACTGAAGTGGCTTAGTGACAGTGTGCTCTTAGTTTGATATTATTATGCTTCAGTCTTTGCTGTACCTCCTCAATAAATATCTCTTTACAAAAGGCAATTGATGTGGTTGCCGAGCCAAAGTGGCAGAGGAAAAGCAGGGATTTGCTTGAACTCCCCCCAAAGCCCCTCTAAATATCTGTAAAAACAACTCTATACAAATTCTACAGCAGCAGAACCCACAAAATGACACAAGGAAACAAATTTCCAGCTCAAGACAACCTGGAAATTTCATAGAAAAGGTCTCTTTTACCAATCTGAGAGAGAAGTGAAGTCCACCTCAGGCTGTGCCAATACAGACTGGAACACCTGTAAACCTGGAGAAGTAGTTGAGGAACTGGAAACCTGGCAATTGTGACAGTTTCCAGACTTCTCAAACCACAGATGCCAAAGACAATTTAGAAGGTCAGTAAGAATGGTCCTTGGACCTGGGTGAGAGAGGAGAGTGGTCCAACCCCAGTCCCAGTGTAGTGATTGGCAGTAACAGTTCAAGGCGATGTTTCCAGAACTCTCAGCCAAAAGAGGGTGGGGGGATCAAGCATCTGACAAAAGGGGGGTCACAGGGATCTATTTGTTGATGCTAAGGAAGGATTCCCTTGCTTTGTATGTGCTTGGTTATGGGTCACAGTCCTGGGTGGTGGTCCTGGGGTTAGGAGGAATACTGGCATATTGGAGTTTGTGGCAATAGTGGAGAGGGAATCCTTCTCACAATTCCAAGGCAGAAAAGAGTATTTGTGGCCACTCACAGACCAGAGCAGAGACCAGAAGAGGAGTAAACCCCTATCTTTTGATCATACCACCTTGGAAGAAGTAAAAATTTACAGGTCCCTAGAAATATCTCTGAAAAGAGCTGCAAAAGACCCCTGAAACTTGGTATAGCACACTCTCTACACTAGAAGAAGAGTGTTACCTTCACAAAGAGTTTAAAATTACAGTCATTTCCTGGGAAATTGAGAAATAGCATAAAATCTCAGATTAGAGAATCTTACTTTGGTGATAAAAAAGATCAAAACATGCAACCAGAAGAAGGAAAAAAGGTCAAAGCTCCTATATCCAAAGCCTCTAAGAAAAATATTAATTGTTTGCAGGCCATGGAAAAGCTCAAAAAGGATTGTGAAATTCAAGGAAGAGAAGCAGAGGAAAAATGGGGAAGAAAAATGAAAATGAAGCAAGAAAATAATGAAAAATGAGTCAACAGTTTGGTAAAGAAGACCTCCCCCAAAATACTAAAGAAAATAACACATTAAAAGCATACTGATGCAAATGGCAAAAGAAGTCCAAAAAGTCAATGAGGAAAAGAATGCCTTAAATAGCAGTGTTGACCAAATGGAAAAAGTCCAAAGGTCACTGAAGAAAATAATTCCTTAAAAATTAGAATAGAGCAAATGGAAGCTAATGACTATATGAGAAATCAAGAAATCATAAAGCAGAACCAAAGGAATGAAAAAAATAGGAGACAATGTGAAATATCTCATTGGATAAACAATTGAACTGGAAAATAGATCCAGGAGAGATAAGTTTAAAACTATTGGTCTACCTGAAAGCCACATTAAAAAAAAAGAGTCTGTAAATCATTTTTTAAGGAATTATCGGTGTGGCTAGGTGGTGCAGTGAGTAAGAGCACTGGTCCTGGAGTCGGGGAGACCCGGGATCGGTTCCAGCCTCAGTTACTTAGCACCCACACACACACACACACAAAAATAACTAGCCATTAAAAAAAAAAACAGAAATTATCAAGAAAATTGCCCTGATGTTCTAGAAACAGAAGGTAAAATAGAAATTGAAGGAGTCCACCAATCACCTCCTGAAAGAAATTCCAAAAGGAAAACTCTTAGGAAAATTATAGTCAAATTCCCAAGTCAAGGAGAAAATAGTGCGAAAGAATTAGAAATTAGAATTAGAATTAGAATTAGAATTAGAATTAGAAATTAGAATTAGAATTAGAAAGAAAATAGTGCGAAAGAAAATAGTGAGAAAGAATTCAAGTATTGTGGAAACACAATCAGCATAAGATTAAGTAACTTCTACATTAAGGGATCATAGGACTTGGAATATGATATTCCAGAGGTCAAAAGAGCTAAAATTAAAACCAAGAATCATCTACTCAGCAAAACTGAGTATAATCCTCCAGGGGTAAAAAATGGATATTCAATGAAATAGGTGGCATTCAAACATTATTGATAAAAAGAACAGAGCTAAATAGAAAATTTGAAATTTGAAAACAAGACTCAAGAGAAGCATGAAAAAGTAAACAGGAAAGAGAAATCATAAGAAATTTTATTAAAGTTGAACTGTTTATATTCTTACAAGGAAAAATAATATTTGTAGCTCATGAGACCTTTCTCAGTAATTAAGGTAGTTGGAGCGAATATGTGTGTATATGTATATATAAATATATACATACATATATATGTATACATACACACATGTAGATATATAGATATCTATCTATATATGTATATCTATCTATCTATCTATCTATCTATATATATATATTATAATAGATAGATATATACAGCGAGAGAGAAAGAGAGAGAGCACAGGTTGAGTTGAATATGATGGGATGATATCAAAAAGATAAAATTAAGGAGTGAGAGAGAGTAATGCACTGGGAGCAGAAGAAAGGCAGGGTAGAATGGGATAAATTTTCTCATATAAAAAAGTCAAGAAAAAGCCGTAAGAGTGGAAATAAAGGTGGGGGGGGGAATGAGAAGGAATGGGTGAACCTCACTGTCATCAAATTTGACTAAAGGAGGGAATAATATACACACTCAATTGGATACGGAAATCTATCTTACCCCACAGGAACATAGGAATAAAGGGATAAGAAAGGGGTGATGATAGAAGGGAGGGCATATTGGGGGAGGGAGTAATTGGAAGCAAACACTTCTGAGGAGAGACAGAGTCAATGGAGAAAATAGAATAAATAGGGGTCAGGATAGGATGAAGGGAAATAATAGTTAGTCTTTCACAACATGATTATGATGTAAGTGTTTTGCATCACTACACATTTATAACCTTTATTGAGTTGCTTGCCTTCTCAATGAGGGTGAGTGGGGAGGGAAGAGGGGAGAGAATTAAAAACTCAAAGTTTCACAAATTAATGTTAAGAATTGTTTTTATTGGGGCGGCTAGATGGCACAGTGAGTAGAGTGTCGGCCCTGGAGTCAGAGGGACCTGGGTTCATATCCGGCCTCAGACACTTAACGCACACACAAAAACCTAGCCGTGTGACCTTGGGCAAGTTACTTAACCCCAATTGCCCTCCAAAAAAAAGCAAAAAAAAAAGAATTGTTTTTATTTGCAACTGGGAAATAAGATTTACAGGCAACGGGGTATAGAAAACTACCTTATGTTACAAGAAAATAGAATGGAAAGGGATAAGAGAAGGGGTGGTGGTGATAGAAAGGAGAGCAGGTTGGGGGAACAGGTAATCAGAAGGTAAGCCATTTTGGGGTGAGGGGAGGCGAGAGATGGGGAGAAAATTTAGAACTCAAAATCCTGTGGAAGTGAATGTTGGAAACTAAAAATAAATCAAAAAGTTGAAAAGCTAATTTGTGGTAGTTGACTTAATGATATTCGTTGATATTAACTGGAAATAGTATTTGGGGTACACTTTGGGTAAAGACATGAATTTATTCAACCAAATTCACTTCAACCAAACATAGATTTAATCATATCTGATAACATTTTTAAATTACACTATTACATTTGTTATCTCATATCTTAGATGTGAAAATTCATAATCATCTTGTAAATTTTTTGTACAAAATCTCAAATTAGTGTCAATAGTAGATACTCTTGTTGTCATTACTTTGAAGCTTAAATATTTAATTAAACTTTTTTTTTTTGCTTTTTGGAGGGCAATTGGGGTTAGGTGACTTGCCCAAGGTCACACAGCTAGTTTTGCGTTAAGTGTCTGAGGCCAGATTTGAACTCAGGTCCTCCTGACTCCAGGGACAGTACTCTATTCACTGTGCCACCTAGCCACCCCTCATTAAACATTTTGACCACATTTAATACATTAGGAAATTTTACTTCCTCAGAGACTTTTGCTAAAAAGAGATTGATGCAATATAATAATTTTTTTTTTGAAAATGATTGCCCAGAGAACATCATTCTTTGACTTCCACATTTACTGATAAATTTGTTCAGTCAAGGAGAATAGCCTATTCTCTCTTTCAAAAGACATCCCTTTAAATACTTGAAATTTGCAACAATATTCGTTCTCTGTCTTCTCCTTTCCTGGTTAAACATGTCCAGTTCCTTCAAAACTTTTTTCCCCCCAGAACTGAACAATTGCAAGCACTAAACTGTGAAGTTGTCTTCCCAGAGCAGAATAAAGTGAGATGATCAGTTCATTTTTGAGACCGTACTTCTATTACTTGAGATTAGGACTGAATTGTTTGTTTTTTGTTACATATCACACTATTAACTCATACTGAGTTTAAAGTCTACTATGTTAGGGCCCGCCTTACAGGGCTGACATCAAGCTCACCTCTCCAGCTGCCTCTGCGGCACTCCAATTGCCTTTTTCGATTCTGGTAGCCCTACTGCGACCCTTATGGTCACCTCACCATGACCCCTCGGACAGTTCCTTTCCCAGTCTCCCCACTGCACCTCTGGTTTGCCCCCACGAACCCCTTGGGGGAGCCTGCTCCTCCCAAACAGACAAAGGAGTCCTGACACCAAGATGTAATGTCTAGCCCTTTAATCTCTTTCTCATTCACAATCCCCTCATCTCTCCCTCCTCCTCCTTTCACCTTGCCTCCCTCCTTTTAGCTCCTTTCCCCTCCCGAGACTCTGTTCTCCCACATGCCTCAGCAGTAGCAGGCTTCTCATGGCAGGGGAGTGCTCCCCTGTTAGCAGCGCATACTCAATACCCCAAAATCACGGGAGTAGAATACACGCTCAGGTGCGTCCAACCCTGCTTGAGTTGCTCGGTCCTTTTCCTGAGTTTTCTGTGGGTTCTCAGAGTTCGGGTAGAGTCTTAAAGGGCCCCAACATAGTAAAACTCACAAATGTTTTTATCACCAGAGTTAATTAGCCACACCACCCTCATCTACTAGATTTGAAATTGGAAGACCCAGATTTAAATGCCAGTTCTGGTACTTACCCATGGGATAACTTTCTCTATGTTAATTTATATCTTTAGGTCTCAGTTTCCTCATCTGTACAATTATGGGGGAAGAGGATCTGGTAACCTCTAAGATTCCTGGTAGGTCTAAAGCTATAATCCTAAATGTCTGTTCTTTTGTAGTTGAATTTTGTTAACTTGAAATGTAGGACTTTACATCGTCCATTGGTGAGTTCCTTCTATCGCTTCCTTTTGGGGAAAGTGCCCCAGTGGGTTAACCTTCCTTCTCCCAGTTGTGCTTTTGATTTTCCACCTCGAAGTGGGTAGAAACACACTTTACTCTTCCATAGCTTTTCAGGTACTTTTTAGAAATCATCTTTCTTTAGAATGTAAGCCCCAATGACATCAGGAACTCTTTTTCTTTTTGTTTGTATTTGTATCCCTGGCACTTTGCACAACTCCTGGCATTTAATAAATGTGTGTTGTTGCTCTGTCACATTGATCTTTCTGTTGTAGTCTGCTAAAAGCTTTCTATCTTCTAAAATCCCTCCTAGCTTCCTCAGGAAAAACTGATACATATTCCATCTACACCTACATCCAAGGACAAATATCTAAGACACTTTATTAGAATATACACATCAATGTATTCTCTTTTAAAAATAGGTAAATAAGGTATGTTATATATATGATGCTCTATATCTCCCCCAAAAATATACTTTCCCCATCCCCCAAGCTCTACCTTGTAAATAATTCATTAAAAATCAAATTGAACGTGTATTCTCTTATTTCTCTGTCTCTGTCTCTCTATCACACCCTCCCTCCTTTCTTCTCTTCTGCCTGCTCCCCCCTTCTACTCCCTTCCCCATAATATAAAGATAAAAGTCTACTGGTTCACATCAATTGAAGAAGAACATATTATATCAAGAAAGATGGCAATAGAAGTTCATATCTATTTGGGAAATATTTATTAAGCATCTTCTTCATACAGAGTCCTGTAATGAAGTAAGCAACAAATTAAGAAAAGAGATATTCATGTCCTCATCTACTTTATAATTCAGTATGATGATATAATGTTGAGTGAGCTGTTCTCATATAATCACATGAGGAAGGGACCTATAATAAGAAATATCCTTTATTCAAGGAGAATAAGAAAGCCACCTTTCTGTAACAGGAGTCATTAATTCTATGTCATTGCCATTAACTGAGCACAAAACAGCTCAGACTGATTATTATTCAAGAAAATCAGTTTAGTCAATTACTGTTACTATTCAAAGATAGGTAGACTGGTCCTCTTTGAGAGATCTTGACTGCTTGTAAAGATTTCAAATCTTCACCCAGCTTTTACAACATGCTCATCAAATAAAGGCCATCAGGTTTGCTTAGTGATTCTGGGTTACAAGCACTCACCAAAATTAGTTAATATAAATATATTTTCCATATATTTCTCATTCTACTTAACCCTAGCTTATTCAGGTATAGGGAACTGGATGTGCCCTAGATAATTTACTTGACACTGTTGTGTCAGCTGTGTTCTGAGAATGGAGTTCCCTACTTCCCAGAGGGATATAGAGATTTAAGTTGGAAGTTGAGTAGAAACCAATCATTTCACGGTCTTTCACCTAAAAAGTCATCTCTTAATGGACCTCTTGTCACATTCCCCCAACTCTCTGGTCCATTCACTCTCAAGATATAACCAGATAGGGAGCAGAGTCAAAATGGTGGAGGAGAAACAGCTCTTCTGCGCAGCTCTGGCTCCCAAAATTTCCAAATTCATGTAAAATGTGACTCTAATGAATCACTGAAGCTCCAGAACCCACAAAATGACACAAAGAAGCTAATCTCCCACTGAGGACATCCCAGCAGCCCAGCAGGGAGTGGCTAGCACAGGGCTCTGGGAGCTGAGCCCAGGGCTGCTTAAGTCAAAGGTTTTAGCACAGGGTGGCCTGACCAGCTGGCTGCAGAGACTCCAGAACACCAGCAGCTGTGGCATTTACAGAATTACCAACACATAGAGGCCATGGACAAAGTGAGAGTTTAGTGTGGTATGGACTTTGGCACTCATTAGTTGGGAGAGCACATGGCCTCCTTCCCTGGGGATGAGAAGCCACTGAGAAGCTTCAGAAGAGCCATGGACACATTTGGCAGGTTCAGTTCCTGGGATGCTAACTGTAGGGGTATCCAGCAATCAGCCTTGGGGTTAATCACTCTTGATTTAACCCTCTTGGATCTGGATTGTGGTTTGGGGTCGAGGTCTTGGGGTGTGTGACCAGCTTGCCAGAGTGTGTGTGGGCTTCAGAGAGGGCACCCAACCAAAACCCCAGGCATCTGAGAAAACCCTAGCCATTGGGATGGAAGCTCCCCTGGCTGGTGGCAGAGTCCTACTGTGGCAACAAGTCCAAAAGTCAAGTAATTGGGTGGCAACATGCCTAGGCAAAGGAAACAAAATAAACAGAATAATTCAACATTAGACTCTTAGTTTGGGAGCAAGGAGGATAAAAGCATGGAACAGGAAGAGGAATGGGAGATAAGAACTCCTGCACTAAAAGCATCAAATGAAAATCGAACTGGTTACAGGCAAAAGAGGAGCTTAAAATGATTTTGAAAATCCAATAAGAGAAGTGGAGGAAATATTGGAAAGAGAAATGAAAATGATGCAAGAAAATTATGAAAGGAGAGGCAACAACATTACTGCAGAAAATAATGCCCTAAAAATAGACTAAATCAAATGGCAAAAGAGGCTGAAAAAGGTAATGAGCAGAGGAATGCCTTAAAAAGCCAAATTTGCCAGATGGAAAAAGAATCTCAAAGGCTCACTGAAGAGAATCTTTCCTTCGGATTTAGAATGGACCAAAGGGAAGATAGTGACTTTGTGAGAAATCAAGATGCTGTTAAACATATCCAAACAAATGAAAGACTAGAAGGCAATGTGAAATATCTCATGGCAAAAACCACTGTCCTGGAAAATAGATCCAGGAGAGATAATTTAAAAATTATTGGATTACCTGAAAGCCATGATCAAAGAAAGAACCTAGAAGTCATCCTTCAAGAAATTCTCAAGGAAAATTTCCCTGATGTTTTAGAACCAGAAGGCAAAATAGAGGTTGAAAGAATGCACCTCCTAAAAAGAATAACCTCCTAAAAAGATGCCAAAAAGAAAACACCTAGGAATATTATAGCCAGGTTACAGAATTCCCACATCAAGGACAGAATATTACAAGCAGCCAGGAAGAAACAATTTGAATACTGTGGAAATGCAATCAGGATAATACAGGATCTGGTAACTTCTACACTGAGGGATTGAAGGGCATGGAATATGATATTCCTTAGGTCAAAGGACCTGGGATTAAAACCAAGAATCACCTACCCAGAAAAACTGAGTATCATGTTTCAGGGGAAAATTTGATTATTCAGTGGAATAGAGGACTTTCAAGAATTCTTGATGAAAAAACCAGAGTTGAATAGAAAATTTGGCATTCAGATACAAGAAGCAAGATATGCTTGAGAAGGTAAAGAGGAGAAATAAATCATAATGAACTTATCAAAGTTGAACTTTTTACATTCTTACATGGAAAAACAGTAACTGTAACTGATGAAACTTTTCTTAGTATGAAAATAGTTGAGGAAGGATATATGGACATATGAATACATATGTGAATGTGTGTATATATGTTTACAGGTATACATAGACAGAGGACACAGGCCCAATTTAATAGGAAGGGATGATACTTAAAAGGTGAAATTGAGAGGTGAGAGGGGTATATAATGAGAGGAGATGGGGAAAGACAGAACAGTGTAAACTATCTCATATAGAAGAAGCAAGGGAAAATGGTTACAAGGGAGGTGAAGAATAGGAAGGCAAAACATTATTCTCATTGAATTTCGATCAGAGAGAGAATGACATACATTCAAAATAGGTTATCTCACCCTACAGGAGAGTAGGGCGGAAGGAGATGAGAGTGGGGATGATGGAAGGGAGGATGGGAGGGAAAGGGGGGAGGGAAGTTGGAAGCACCCGCTTGTGAAAAGGGACAGGAGCAAAGTAAAGCAAAAGACCAAGTGGGAGGTGGGATAGGAGGGAAGCAAATATAGCCAGTCTTTTACAATATATCTACTATGGTAATGTTTTGCATAGCTACACATGCACAACATATACTGAATTGCTTATCTTCCCAGTAAGGGTAGTTGACAAGGGAGGAAGGGAATGAATCTGGAATTCAAATTTTAAAATCAAATGTGTTGGGGCAGCTAGGTGGCGCAGTGAGTAGAGCGTCGGCCCTAGAGTCAGAAGGACCTGAGTTCAGTTCCGACCTCAGACACTTAACACACACACAAACAAAAACCTAGCCATGTGACCTTGAGCAAGTTACTTAACCCCAATTGCCCTCCAAAAAAAAAAAATAATAAAATAAAATAAAATGTGTAAAAATATATAAATACTATTATTGGTAACATTTTACATATAATTGGGAAGTGCGATATACAGGCATTGGGGCACAGAGATTCCCCTTGCCCTACTGAAAAAGTGGAAGAGGATGTGGGAGAAGTTATGGGAGAGAGCAGATGGGATGAGGATATATCCTGTGAGACTGCTATTCTGGGGTGCGGAGTAGGTAAAAAAACGGGGAAAATTGTAACTCAAAATCTGGCAGAAATGAATGATGTAAACCACAATTTAACAAAGCATTTGAGAAAAAAAAATATGACCAAATGGGAAGTATCCTGGCTTTTCAGTGTTCACATTGGTGTGTTCACTCTGGGCTTGCTGTAGTTTTGATTACTTCTGAAACCTTATAATATTTATGGAAACGCTATTCACCAATATATTTTATTAATCTTAGCATTATCTTATGTCCTGACAGCGCAGGGTCCATGTTGGTTTGATTTTATTTTATTTTTAACACCTCTCACTGTCAAGTTCACACACACTTAAGTAGGTTAGGTCACATTTATTGATTATATGGAGTTGAAGAACTTAAGTGAAAAATGAAATGAGAAAAATTTTAAGTGGAACTAGTAGAAATCAATTTGCCTTAATGTATGGAAATAGAATTTTCATTATTTTGATAGCACAAAGTGAAAAATCTAAGACTGAAGGGAGGTCAGTGCAACAAAGGGAAGATAAAAGTTAGAATAGATTGTGTATATGTACATATGTGTGTATACATATATATGTGTATGCATACATATTTGTGTATACATATATGTGTTTATACATATATTTTATATATATTTGTGTGCACATATATACATATATATATACATACATATGTATGTGTATGTGTATACACACACATTTAAATTCTCTTCAACTATCCACATGCTTAGAAAAGTTTCATAAGTTACAATTATAGTTTTTCCATGTAGGCATGTAAATAGTTCAACTTTGATAAGTTCCTTATGATTTCTTTTCCCTATTTACCTTCTCATGCTTCTCTGGCTTCTTGTATTTGAATGTCAAATTTTCTGCCTTTTTCATCAAGAATGCTTGAAAGTCCTCTATTTCATTGTATGACCATATTTTCCCCTGAAACATTATACTCAATTTTACTGGATAGGCAATTCTTGATTTTAATTCTAGCTCCTTTGACCTTCGGAATATTGTATTCCAAGCCCTTCAATTCTTTAATGTAGAAGCTGCTTGATCCTGTGTTATCCTCATTGTGTTTCCACAATATTCAAATTGTTTATTCTTGGCTGCTTGTAATATTTTCTCCTTGATCTGGGATCTCTGAAAGCTGGCTATGATATTGTTAGGAGTTTTCTTTTTAGGATCATTTTCAACAGGTGATTGGTGAATTCTTTCAATTTCTATTTTGTCCCCTGATTCTAAAATATTAGGGCAATTTTCCTTGAGAATTTTTTGAAGGATAATTTCTAGGTTCTTTTTTTTTTATCATGGGTTTCAGGTAGTCCAAGTATTTTTAAATTATCTCTCTTGGACCTATTTTCCAGGTCAGTGTTTTTCCCAATGCATATTTCACATTACATTCTATTTTTCATTTGTTTGTTTCTATTTTATAATAACTTGATTTCTCATAAAGTCATTAGCTTCAATTTGCTCAAATCTAATTATGAAGGAGTTATTCTCTTCAGTGAGTTTTTGAAATTCCTTTTCTATCTGGTAAAATTGGCTTTTTAAGGCATTCTTCTCGGCATTGGTTTTCTGGGCCTTTTTTACCAAATGAGTTAATCTATTTTTAAAGTGTTATTCTCTTCAGTCAGATGTTGACTCTCTTTTCATGACTTTCTTGCATCATTCTCATTTCTCTTCCCAATTTTTCCTCTGCTTCTCTTATTTGATTTCCCAAATCCACCTTGAGCTCTTCCATTGTCTGTAAGCAGTTCATATTTTTTCTTGGAAGCTTTTAGTTGAGGAGTTCTGACTTTGTTGTCTTCCTTCCATTCCATGCTTTGATCATTTTTCTCCTCAAAAAAGAAAAAAAAAGTGGAGCCAAGATGGAAGAAAGGAAGCAGTAACTTCTCTAAGCTCCTCTGTGAATCCCTTCACTAAACCCTAAAAAGTGAATCTGAATGGATTCTGGAGTGAAAAAATCCACTTGGAGACGGGGCATGACAGAATCCAGCCCAGGAAAGTGCCCAGTATGTCTGGACAAGGAGAGCAAAGATCATGTGGGGTCTACACAGCTCAAACTTAAGGGCAGACAAACAGACTACACCAGAGAGAGAAGAAGCCCCAGCCTGCAGACTTACCAAGGATGAATCGCAGTCATCTCACGAGGGAATAGGAGGAATCATTGGAGCCAGGTAGGAGAGTGCTTGGGCAACCAGCAGAGAAAGCAGCTTCCCCTGCAGCTATCAGACCCCAGCCTGAAAGTTTAGAAATTGCCTGCCAGTATAATGCAGGGGCTAGAATGGCAACATTGCTCTGATACCCCCAACCCTCCTTCATGAAGTAGAAAACCCAAAGATAAGCCTCCCAAGTTAGTAGGAATAGCATCAGGCTTGAGAGTCTTCAAGAAGGGGTGTAACTGAGACAGCCAGGAGTCTGAAGAGAAGAGAGGAAGGGGTGCCAACAAGCCCCACCTCACCTGACCAGCAAAAGCCTGCCTGAGCTATAGCCCTGGGGTATAGAGGAAGAAATCTGAAGTTGCTAAACCACCCCACCCCCACAGATTATTCTGTGCACATCAACATATTTCTCTGAGATTCCTGCCTTAGCTACAAACTAGACACCCAGAATCTACATCATTCAAAGTCAATGACCAGGCCCTTAGCTCACAGCCTGTGAAATTAAGAAATAGGAAATCACAATGGGAAGGAAGGAAGATGAGAAGGAAAAGGGGAAGGAAAGAAAATCAATTCGAGCTCACTGTGTAGGTCAAGAACAACCAAATACATAGGACAATTTGGACTCTTTACCCATACCTGAGACCAGAGAAGGAAATATGAACTGGTCTCAAGCCCAAATAGAATTCTTTGAGGAGCTTAAGAAAGATTTTAAAGACCAAATCAGGGAGGCAGTGACCAACTTGGAAAAAAGTCTCAGTGAAGAAAATAAATGCTTAAAAAATAAAATTAGTGACATTATTGGAGAAAATACCTCCCTAAGAAAGGACCTTCAAAAACTAACTGAAGGACCTTCAAATGGCCTTCAAAAACTAATACTCTAAAAATTGGAATCTATCAAATTGAAACTCAGAACACTATGATGCACCAAGAGTCAATCAAACAAAACAAGATGATTGAACAAATGGAAGGAAATGTAAAATATCTCACTGGAAAAACAACTAACCTAGAAAATAGATCTAGGAGAGATAACTTAAGAATTATTGGTCTACCAGAAAGCGATGATGAAAAAAGCAGCTTAGACAAAATCCTCCAAAAGATTGTCAAAGAAAACTGTCCTGAGGTCCTGCAATCAGAAGATAAAATAGCTATCGATATAATTCACCAGACTCCTCCTGAAAGAGATGCCAAACTGAAAACTCCAAGAAATATAGTAGCCAAATTCCAGAATTACAAGATTAAGGAAAAAATTCTGCAAGCAGCCAGAAAGAAACAATTCAAATATCATGGAACTACAGTTAGGATCACACAGAACCTAGCAGATTCTACATTAAAAGAGTGGAGGGACTAGAATTTGATATTTCACAGGGCAAGAGAGCTAGGACTACAACCAAGGATTAACTACCCGGCAAAACTGAGCATAATCTTTCAGGCAAGGAGATGGTCATTTAATGAAATAAGGGACTTCCAGACTTTCCTGATGAAAAAGCCAGAGCTCAGCGGAAAATCTGATCTCCAATTACAAGACTCAAGAAAGACATAAAAAGGTAAACAAGGAAAACACAGACTCACACATACATACATGCACACATGCACACTCATACATACATGCTCATTACTTGGGATGCAACAAGAGCATAATATTCACATCCCTATATGAGGAGCTGATAACTGTCAATATTGAAGTTTTTATGATTGTCAGGACCTTCAAAAGGGTTATACTTAGATAGAGGGTGTGGGTATGAATGCACTAACCTTAAGACTTAAAAAAATCTATTAAGGGGATCAAAGAGACTGTAATGGGATAAAAGGAAAGGATGAGATAGGAAAAAGTAAAATATGCCATTCAAAGAGGCATAAAAACACACTCTAGTAGAGGGGAAAGAAGGAGGGAGAGGAACAACATTCAAACACTATTATTACTGGTTCTGGTTCAAAGAGGGATCAACCCAATCAGTAAAGTTTAAGATTCTAATGTGAATAGACACATAAATTCATTAAATAGAGGAAAAGGAGGGAGGGAGAGGAGCACTCTTTGAAATTTACTCTCATTGGTTTGGTGTCAAATGGGGAGCAACTTACTCTGTTAAGTATAAAAACTTATTGTGTCCCATATGCAGTAGGAGGGTAAGGGGGGTATAAAAAGGAAGAGTCTAAAGGGGGTATTAGTGGGGAGGGAAATAGTAGTAAGGGGATAGGGTAGGTTAAGAAGGGGGTTCACTGGGTGGGAACACTGAGAGAGGGGGCAGTAAAAAGGGAAAACTTCAAGGAGGGGAAGGGAGAAGGAAGAAACAAAAGCATAAGCAGGGGACAGAATGGGATGGAGGGGAAGAGACAGATAGATAGTCATCATTACTGTGAATGTGAATGGGATGAATTCTTCCACGAAACAGAGGTGGATAGCTGAATGGATTAAAAAACATAGTCCTACAATATGCTGTCTTCAAGAAACACATTTGAAACAAAGGGATACCCACAGGGTAAAGGTAAAAGGCTGAAGTAGATTTTATTATGCCTCAGCTAAAGTAAAAAAAAAAAAAGCAGGGGTAGCAATCCTTATCTCAGATAAAACAAAAGCAAAAATAGATCTAATTAAAAGAGATAAGGAAGGAAACTATATCCTGCTAAAAGGCACCATCGAAAATGAAGCAATATCATTACTTAACATATATGCCCCAAGTGTTATAGCATCCAAATTCCTAGAGGAGAAGTTAAAGGAATTAGAGGAAGAAATAGATAGCAAAATTATACTAGTGGGGAACCTTGATTTCCCCCTTTCTGAAATTGATAAATCTAACCTCAAAATAAACAAGAAAGAAGTTAAGGAGGCGAATAGAATTTTAGAGAAACTAGATATGATAGATCTCTGGAGAAAACTGAATGGGGATAAAAAGGAATTTACTTTCTTCTCAGAAGTGCATGGTACATACTCAAAAACAGACCATGTACTAGGGCACAAAAACTTCACAAATCAGTGCAGAAAGGCAGAAATATTAAATGCATCATTTTTAGATCATGATGCAATAAAAATTATATGCAATAAAGGGCCATGGAAAGATAGACTAAAAAATAATTGGAAATTAAACAATTTAATCTGAAAGAATGAGTGGGTCAAACATGAAATTATAGAAACAATCAGTAATTTCATTCAAGAGAATGATAATAATGAGACATCATACCGAAATCTGTGGGATACATTAAAGGCAGTTCTTAGGGGATGTTTTATATCCCTGAGTGCATATATGAATAAATTACAGAAAAAGGAGGTCAATGGATTGGACATGCAATTGAAAAAGCCAGAAAAAGAACAAATTGAAAATCCCCAATTTAGTACTAAATTAAAAATATTGAAAACCAAAGGAGAGATTAATAAAATTGAAATTAAGAGCACTATTGAATTAATAAATAAAACTAATAGCTGGTTTTATGAAAAAAAATAAAATTGATAGACCCTTAGAAAATATGATAAAAAAAGGAAGAAGAAAACCAAATTATAAGTGTCAAAAATGAAAATGGTTAATCTACCTCTAATGAAGAGGAAATAAAAACAATAATTAGGAATTATTTTCCCAGTTGTATGCATATAAATATGACAATCTTAGGGAAATGGATGAATATTTACAAAAATACAAGTTGCTCAGATTAACTGAAGAGGAAGTGAATTACCTAAATAACGCCATCTCAGGAAAAGAAATCAGACAAGCCATCAATGAACTCCCTAGGAAAAAATCTCCAGGGCCAGATGGGTTTACTAGTGAATTCTATCAAACATTTAAAGAAGAATTTATTCCAACAAACTACTTGGGAAAATTAGTGAAGAAGGAGTCCTACCAAATTCCTTTTATGACACAAATATGGTACTGATTCCTAAATCAGGAAGAGATAAAATAGAGAAAGAAAATTATAGACCAATTTCCCGCATGAATCTAGATGCAAAAATTTTAAATAAAATATTAGCTAAAAGACTACAACAATTTATCAAAAGAACAATGCGCTTTGATCAGGTAGGATTTATTCCAGGAAAGCAACGATGGTTTAATATCAAGAAAACCATAAGTATAATTGATCATATCAACAACAAAACTAGCAGAAACCGCATGATTATCTCAATAGATGTAGAAAAGGCTTCTGACAAAGTACAACATCCATTCCCATTAAAACACTAGAATATATAGGAATAAATAGAGCCTTTCCTTAAAATAGCAGATAGCATCTATTTTAAACCATCAGCAAGTATTATATGCAATGGGGTTAGACTAGAAGCATTTCCAATAAGATCAGGAGTGAAACAAGGGTGTCCACTATCACCCCTCTTATTCAATCTGGTACTAGAAACATTAGCAGTGGCAATTAGAGAAGAAAAAGAAATCAAAGGAATCAAATGAGGAAAACAAGAGACCAAGCTATCACTCTTTGTAGATGATATGATGATATACTTAGAGAATCCTAGAGAATCAAGTAAAAAACTACTTGAGACAATAAATACATTTGGCAAAGTTGCACGATATAAAATAAACCCACATAAATCCTCAACATTCCTATATATCTCTAATGAAATTCAACAGAAGAGATAGAAAGAGAAATCCCATTTAAAATCATTATAGACATTATAAAATATTTGGGAATCTACCTGACAAAACAAACCCAGGACCTATATGATCACAACTACAAAACCCTTCTCACACAAACAAAGTCAGATCTAAATAATTGGAAAAATATCAATTGCTCATGGCTGAGTCGAGCTTATATAATAAAAATGATAATTTTACCTAAACTGAATTATATATTAAGTGCCATACCAATCAATTTACCAAAAAAACTACTTTATAGAGCTAGACAAAATAATAACAAAATTTATTTGGAAGAACAAACAGTCTAGATTATCAAGGGAAATAATGAAAAGAAATGCTAGGGAAGGTGGACTAGCTATGCCAGATTTTAATCTGTATTATACAGCAGCAGTCATCAAAACTGCTTGGTACTGTCTGAGGAATAGATTAGTGGATCAATGGAATAGAATGGGTGCACAGAGATCCAGCAATTAATGAGTATAGTAATCTATTGTTTGATAAACCCAAATATGCTAGCTTTGGGGATAGTAATGCACTATTTGACAAAAACTGCTGGGAAAACTGGAATACAGTATGGCAGAAACTGGGCATAGATCATTATCTAACACCATATACCAAAATCAAGTATAATGGTTGCAGGATCTAGGTATAAAGGATGATACTGTAAGCAATCTGGGAAAGCAAGGAATAGTTTACCTGTCAGATTTGTGGAGAGGGAAAGACTTTAGGAGCAAACAAGAATTAGAGAGCATTATAAAATGCAAAATGGATAATTTTGATTACATTAAATTAAAAAGCTTCTGTACAAACAAAGCCAATTTAACCAAGATCAAGAGGGAGGTGGGAGATTGGCAAAGAATTTTTACAACCTATGTCTCTGATAAAGGACTCATTTCTAAAATATACAGAGAATTGAGTCAAATCTATAAGAATACAAGTCATTCCCCAACTGATAAATGGTCAAAGGATATGAACAGGCAGTTTTCAGAGAAAGAAATTAAAGATATCTATAAGCATATGAAAAAATGCTCTAAATCACTATTGATTAGAGAAATGCAAATCAAAACAACTCTGAGATACCACATATCTCCAGTCAGATTGGCTCAGATGACAAATCAAGAAAATGACAAATGTTGGAGAGGATGTGGGCAAATTAGAACACTAATGCATTGTTGGTGGAGTTGTGAACTTACCCAACCATTCTGGAGAGCAATCTGGAATTGTGCCCAAAGGGCTATAAATAATTTCATACCCTTTGGCCCAGCAGTACCAATTCTAGGTTTATATCCCAAAGAGATCATAGAAGAGGGAGGAAGACCCATATGTGCAAAAGTATTTATAGTAGCTCTTTTCATGGTTGCAAAGAATTGGAAATTAAAGGGGTGCCCATCAATTGGGGAATGGCTAAACAAGTTGTGGTATATGCATGTAATGGCATATTATTGTGCTATAAGAAATGAGGAGGAGACGGTTTTAATATTTACCTGGAATGGCTTATACAAACTGATGCTGAGTGAGAATAGTAGAATCAGGAGAAATTTGTATACAATCACAGACACAACATATGTGTGATTACCAACGATGACAGACGGGACTCTTCTCAGCAATGCAGGGATTTAAGTCTCATGAAGAAGAAAGACTCATGAAGAAGAACGATGCCTCCATCCAGAGAAATACCTAGGAAGAACTGAGCTTGAATCCTGATGGAAGACAACTAATTGATCCTTTTCTTTTTCATTGTTTGTTTTTATTTCTTCTTTACCATTTTTCATCCCATCTAGTACAGTAAGCCTTTGTAACTTGACTAATGTCTATTGTGAAAGTATTTGTAGATCCTATACTGGGCTATATGCCATCGTGGGGGGTGGGAGGAGAGAGGGAAGGGAAATCTGAACCTCAATGAACTATGGAATTGAATCTTGTAAACTAAAAATAAACAGGGGCGGCTAGGTGGTGCAGTGAGTAAGAGAGCTGGCCTCGGAGTTGGGATGACCCGAGATCGAATCCGGCCTCAGAAAATGAGCACCCACACATAACCTAGCCGTGTAACCTTGAGCAAGTTACTTAACCCCAATTGCTTTAAAAAATGAATAAGTAAAATAAAAATATAAATAAACAAATACATTTTAAAAATTGGAATCTAAAATTGGATTTCTGTGCTTGATTTTCTTCCTTTGTTTGCTCATGTTGCTACTCAATTAATTGTGTTCTGAGCTCTTTGCCACAGTAGAACTCTGCTTCCAGAGGGGCGAGGTTTGTTCCAAGTCTCTGGGGTTTCCTCAGTTACCAGAGCTATTAGGAGGGCACTGCCTCTGTAGCCCCACAAACTCTAGCTTACTGGTCACACACCTCAGTACCACCACCCAAGAGTGTGATCCAGATCCAGTCAGGTTAAAGCAAGAGCAATTACTGTATGAATGGTTGCTTGTCCCCCCTATAATCTGCAGGCCAGGAGCTCTGAAGCAGCCCCATGGAGGAGGCTGCAGGCCTGCCACACCTCTGCCACTTCTTGCTCTGGGGGCAGGGGCCAGACCTGTTCCTCGACTTCACCTTCCCAGTTCCAACAGAGTTCTATACTGAACACTCACTTTTTCTTTGGCATTTTTTGTTTCATAATTCTGTAACCACCACTGCTGCTTGTGATCCACTCTCCCAAAAGCTCTCCAGATGCTGGTTGCAGTCATCCTGGGGCTAAAACCATGGGCTTATGCATGGCTGTGTTCAGCTTTCACCACACTGAGATGAACCCTTTCTGTCCACCTGCCAGGCTGCCTTCAACAGTAGATTTGTTTCTGTCACTTTGTGGGTTCTGTAGCTGTACAATTTGTTTAGAGTCATATTTTATAGGGGTTAGAGGTGGTTATGGGAGGAACTCATGTACTTTTCCTGCTTCTACTCTGCCATCTTGGATCTGCCCCCATAATTTAAGTACTAGGTTCAAAATCTTTGACCTATCCTCCCACATTTGTTCTTTTTTTTTTTTTTTTTTGCTTTTTGGAGGGCAATTAGGGTTAAGTAACTTGCCCAAGGTCACATGGCTAGGTTTTTGTTTGTGTGTCTTAAGTGTCTGAGGCCAGATCTGAGCTCAGGTCCTTCTTCTTCTTCTTCTTTTTTTAAAGCAATTGGGGTTAAGTAACTTGCTCAAGGTTACACGGCTAGTCATTATTTATGTGTGGTTGCTCATTTTCTGAGGCCGGATTTGATCTCGGGTCATCCCAACTCTGAGGCCGGTGCTCTTACTCACTGCGCCACCTACCCTCCCCTTTAGGGCAATTGGGGTTAAGTAACTTGCCCAAGGTCACACAGCTAGGTTTTTGTTTGTGTGGGTTAAGTGTCTGAGGCCGGATCCGAACTCAGGTCCTTCTGACTCCAGGGCCAGCGCTTTACTCACTGAGCCACCTAGCCACCCCTGTTCTTTTTTTTTTTAATCTTAGAAAAAGCATAGCAGTCAAAAAACACAACTTTGGATGCCTTAAAAGAGTTAATTGCATTAGAATTTGTGACACTATATAATTTTTTGTTGTTTTAAGGTTTTTTAAAAGTTTCTTTCTTCCATGAAAGAAACCTCTTTTTAGTACTACAAAATTTTCAATTCTTGTAGAACTCCGCAATAAAATTAGGATTAAACATTATCCAATAACTGATGATGTAAACTCCAGAGCAATTCTTAATTATCAAATTGCCCAGCTGAAGTTGTATATAATGGAAGTTGAATTCCTTAGACTATTAGATTAGTATGTATACCAGATCACAGAGTTGTTGCCCAGAATGTTTTTAAAAATATATCTTGGTCATTGTGATCACCATCTTTGACAGCCAACTGACTTTAATTTTATATTCCATACCATCACTTCAATGACAAACATCCTGATCGTTTTTTTTACTAAAAACAGGAAGTACCCAAATGGGGAAATGACTTGTGAAATGGAAATGACCTCAGAATATATATTTAGACATGATATATTTCTCTGACAAATATTTGGTAGTATTCCTCATTTGGGGGGAAATGTTTTCATTTTACATGAACAAAGTATAGTGATGATCTAGGTGACCAAATAATGACTAGTTTAACCCTATTCATTTTAACAAAGTGGGTCATCAGCTAATAGTCATAGAGTTCAAAATGAAGGAGACTCATGGTTTCTTAAATATATTTCTGTCAGACACTCTTTTGGCAAAGTGGGAAAACCTGTGGATAAATTCTCAGAATATTTTAATGCAAAAAAATTACAGAGGAATACAGAGGAAACCAATTAGATTGAAATATCATTGTTTAAAAATGACAAATACATGGACCCCAGGTCATTGGCTTCTGCCTTTGGATCACCTACTCCAATACCACCTTTTTTTATTTATGACAGAAGTAAAAACCAGAATATTAAATTGCTGAGGCAACCATAAAAAATATAGTAAGAGTAGAAGCAGAGTTTGAATCCAGGTCTTCTGACTTTAGACCTACCACTCATTCTCTTGTGCTATATCATCTTGATCAAATGCAAACTGAAACCTGAACTACCTGTGGTGCAAATTAATTAGAATCTTAAAGGAATAGTAACCTATAGCCATGGGCTTCTAAGTGGTTCAGTAGATAGAGTGCCTGACCTGGAGTGTGAAAGACTTGAGTTCAAATATAGCTTCAGACACTTTCTAGCTGAGCAGGTTTGAAATATACTAAAACCCAAAGGTATTTTACCACAAAGGGTTGTTTAGCCACACCATCCCCATCTACTTGATTTAGAAATGGAGGATCTAGGCAATTCACCTAACCCTGTTTGCCTCAGTTTCTTCATCTGTAAAATGAGCTGGAGAAGGCAATGGCAAACCATTCAAGTATATTTGCCAAGAAAATTGCAAATGGTGTTGCAAAGAGTCAAACACAACGAAATGACTCAGCCACAATAACACAGCCATGGTAGAGGAAAGGTCAGATTAAAATGATTTAAGATTGAAGGTCAAAAAAATAGTTTTTTTTTTTTCATTAAATAAATGAGGTGAAGAAGGAAGAGAGGCCACTATTTTTCTTTCAAATGCTTTATTAACTTCTGCTTTACATCATTCATTTCCGTCAGATTTTGAGTTACAATTTTCCCCATATTTCCCCTACCCACCACCCCAGAATAACAGTCATACAGGATATCCCCTCAACCAATCTGCTTGCTCCCATCATTTCTCCCATACCCCCTTCGACTTTTCCAGTGGGGCAAGGTGAATCCCCGAGCCCCATTGCCTGCACATCTTATCTCCCAGTTAAATGGAAAATAGTATTAGTCATAGCATTTATATATTTTTTAAAAATTTTGATTTTGAAAGGAAGATAAGCAACTCAGTATATGCTGTACATGTGTAGCTATGCAAAACATTACGATAGTAGATATACTGTAAAAGACTGACTATATTTCCCTCCCTCCAATCCCACCTTCCACCTGGTCCTCTCCCCAACTTGATCCTGTCTCTTTTCAAAAGTGGGTGCTTCCAATTTCCCTCCCGTCCTGACCCTCCCTTCCACCACCTTCCCACAACCCTCTCCCCTCCACGCATCTGCAGGGTGGGATACCCTATTTGGTATGCATCTCATTCTCTCCCGGGTCCAAATTCAATGAGAATAAGGTTTTGCCTTTTGCCTTCCTGTTTTTCCCCTCCCCTGTAACCACCTTCCCCTGCCTCCTCTACAAGAGACAGCTCACCCCATTGTCTCCCCCCACTCCCCCTCACCTCATTAATCTCCCACCTCTTAACCTCACTTTTTTAAGTATCATCCCTTCCTATTAAATTCGACCTGTGCCCTCTATCTGTGTATGAGAGGCCACTATGTTGATTTGGAGGTTAAATAGAATATAGGGGAATTCTTTTGGTTACCCTTTTTCCAAGAAGCTATTGCCCATACTTGAATACTTACTATATGAAGGGTAGAAAGATGAAAAACTTGTGGTCCCTTATTTTACTTTTAAAAAAGTAATAAAATTATATTACCATCATCAAAAATAAAAATGTGAATTCATAACCAATGAAAAAATAAATTACTGAAAATAATTTCATACCACCAATACTTCTCCCAAAATAAATCAAATGGATGAATATTTTAAAAAATATAAAAGAACAAGATTAGCTGGATAAGAAATGGGGAGTTTAAATGACCCAATATAAAAAGTTTGCATAAACTATATATTGAAGATGTGTGGAGAATAAGCATTTACCTGGCACCTCTTTATTTTCCAGTCGGTATGCTAAACACCGTACAAATATTATCTCATTTGATCCTAAGAAATAGCTGGGAGGTAAGTGATATTATTATCCTCATTTTACAGTTGAGCAAACTGAGGCAACAGAGTTTAAGTGACTTGTCCAGGGTCACACAGTTAGTTTCTGAGATTGGATTTGAATTCAGGTTTTTCTGAGTCTAGGCCAGTGCTCTATTCCCTGCATCACCTAGATTCCTTAAAAGAAAAATGAAGGTCCCAATAGGAGGAGAGAACCTGGGACCAGATATGTGAACTCAATCACAAGTTAATTCTTTTTTTTTTTTTTTTTTGCTTTTTGGAGGGCAATTGGGGTTAAGTGACTTGCCCAAAGTCACCTGGCTTGTAAATGTGTCAAGTGTCTGAGGCTGGATTTAATCTCAGGTCCTCCTGACTCCAGGGCCAGTACTCTATTCAATGTATGACCTAGCTGCCCCAATCACAAGTTAATTCTATCAAATGCATGAAAAATGATTCCAAATCTACTAAAGTTATTTGAAAAATGGGAAAAGAAGGGATCTTATCCTACTTACTCTACCCTCAACCTTATTAAGAGAGCTAGAAAGGTGATTGGCGAGATGGTGGTATTATTTACAGAAATAGGTAATTTTGGAAGAGGGAAGGGATTAGGAGTCAAAATAACGAGTTTGATTTGGGATATGTTAGGTTTAAGAGGTCTATGGGGAAGCCACTTTGAGATGTCTAATAGACAGTTGGAGTGCTGTAGGCTTTAGACCAGTTGAGGTCCTGTATCTGAGAAACTACTCTGCTCTCAGGATCAGAGCTACATAGCTGCTGTTCCCACAGTTCTGCTCCTTTTTCAACACACTGCCTTAGGCCTTCTTTCTTACCCGGGTCTACCATCACTAGTCAAATGTCTCTTCAGTCTGTACTGTATCCAATAACCTAATCTGGGGTCAGACTTAAAGAGTTCCCAGTGGGAATCTGTTCCTCCTCCCTACAAACAAAGCAGCCCTTCAGTGCAAGATGTGGAAATTCTTGCCCTGGAGAATATCCCCAGGCCCCAGTTCAGATCCAGCACTAGAAAGTTCTACATGGAGTCTTGCCTAAACCTATTCTCAGTGTTTACACATTTATTTCTGTCTCTCTGTTCCAACCTGGGATGGGGGGAAAAAGACTGATTTTTCCTTATATTTCCTTATGAGATTTGAGCTGATGCTTTTTCTGGATCTTCTTCCTATCCTCTTTCCCTCCATTTGATTGGTCTGATTATACTAGCTCTCTGTGAACAACTCCAGTGACAGGGAACTCACTTCCTAAAGAATTCTTGCCCTCATTGCCATTCATGGACCCCTAAATTGACTCAAACTTACTTTTCCAGCATGATATCTTACTAAGCTCCTTCATATCACTTTCATGTGCTCTCCCCACTCTGGACCATTCTTCTTCCCCAAAATGGCCTTATACTTTCTCTACTACCTGTGTATTTTCTTTTTTTTTTAAAGCAATTGGGGTAACTTGCTCAAGATTACACAGCTAGTTATTTATTTATGTGTGGGTGCTAATTTTCTGAGGCCAGAACTGATCCGGGTACTCCTGACTCCAAGGCCAGAGATCTTACATATTGTGCCACCTAGCCGCCCCTACCTGTGTATTTTCTTACCCTGTTCCCTGTCCCTTAAAGGCCTTTCTTCTAATATATACCTATGGACCAATCCTTTGAAGCTCAATTTAAATGCTATTTCTTCCATGAAGCTTTCATAGTTTTTCCTTGTACCACCACCATTTGTCTAGTCAAATATGATCTCTCCTCTGAATGCTTTGTTTTTTTTTTTCTTATTTCATTTCATATGCTATATTTCATTGTAGTGATTTCTAAATAACTAGGAGGAGGGAGCATTTTGTCGATATATCTCACCTCTTAGATTATAAGCTCCATGAGGGTAGAAATCTTGTTTTATTCAGCCTTATTCAATCTTATTCCTCCATAGTGCTTAAAATAGTGTGTGGGGGGGGTAAGTTGGGGGGCTGGGGGGGCATTTTAAATTAATGTTGAATGAATAACGAATAATTGTCTTAAAGGAATTCATTATTTATATTTTCTCAATGCTTTTCAGAAATGATTATAGTTTATAAAATAATGAAATTCTATTCATGTAGTATATCACTTTCCTATATTTTAAAGTCAAAAGAGCATAAAGTACTCAGCTTTACTAAATTAAACTAAAGTTCAATGCTTGATAAACTCAGGGAGGATCTCATTTTAATCTCTTTATTTCAAGCAACAAGAACAGTGGATTGTATATGTTTTAAAAAAAAAAAAATTTCAGCGGAGCCAAGATTGCAGAGTACAAAGTGCATCCAAGGCACTCTCCTCCCAAAGTGCCTCCAAACTATATAAAAGGGGACTCTGAACAACTTCTGGAGCCCCAGCACCCACAGAACGACACAGAGAAGCTAACCTCCCACCAAAGAGGACTTTCAAGCATTCTTGAGGAAAAAACCAGAGTTGAACAGAAAATTTGACATCCAGATACAAGAAGCAAGAGATGCCTGAGAAGGTAATCAGGGAAATGGAATCAAAAGGAACTTATCAATGTTGACCTATTTACATTCTTACATGGAAAATCAATAACTGTGACTGATGAAACCTTTCTCAGTATGAAAATAATGGAAGAAGGGTGTATGGGCATATGAACACATATGTAAATGTGTGTACCTATGTTTACAGTTATATGTGGATAGAGGGCATAGGTTGAATTTTTTGGGAAGGGAGGATACTCAAGGGGTGAAATTATGAGATGAGAGAGGAAAGTGGCAAGAGGAGATGGGGAGAGGCAGGGTAGGGAAAACTATCTCATGTAGAAGAAGCAAGGGGAAGTGGCTGCATGGGAGGGAAAGAATAGGAAGACAAAAAGGCAAAACCACATTCTCATTGAATTTGGTTCAGGGAGAGAATAACATACATACTAAATGGGATATCTCAACCTGCAGCAGAATATGGGGCGGGGATGAGAGGGGAGATGATGGATGGGAGGGCTTTTTTTGGGGGAGGGGAGGTTGGAAGTACCCACTATAGAAGAGGGATAGGATCAAGTAGGGAATGGACCAGGTGGGAGGTGGGATGGGTGGGAGGAAATTATAAGCAGCCATGTACAATATATCTATTATGGTAAAGTTTTGCATATCTAGACATATACAACATATACTGAATTACTTATCTTCCCAGAGGGAATGGGTGACAAGGGAGGAAGGGAATGGTTCTGAAATTCGAGGTCTCAAAATTAAATGTTTCAAATATATACTATTATTAATACTCTTTGGCCTGTAATGGGGAGATAAGATGTGCAGGCATTGGGGCACTGTGATCCACCTTCCTCTAATGGAAAAGTTGAAGGGGGTATGGGAGAATATATGGGAGAGAGGAGATTGGAGGAAGCGATATCTTGTGGGACTGCTATTCTGCGAGGGCGGGTAGGGGAAAAACGGGGGGAAAATTATAACTCAAAATCTGGCGGAAAAGAATGATGTAAAACAGAAGTTAATACAGCATTTGTTCAAAGTCATCATAAAAATTTTTTTCATTGTAATAATCATCAACAAATGGGAAATAAAAAGAACAAATAGAACTGTATATAAGAAATGGATACATTGTTCTTAAGGTAGCATATGTAAATATATTTTATGTTAACAAAATAGCAACAAAGCCACTTTTGTTTTTAGCCTTTTAAGAAATGCTTACAGACTTAAATTATGACTGACCTAGGAAAGAGCTAGAAGGAAAGGCAGGAAACCTCTGTAATGAATAAATGTTTATATGTGAAACATCTCATTGGGACTGAAAATTATCATCTTACATTTGTTCACTGACTTACTGGTATTTAGAGTACTCAGCTTCCAGCTCATGATCCATGATTTTATATGAGAAACTCATCATCCAAGCTTGCAAAATCACTTGCTTTGAGCTTTTCCAGATACCAGTCTCTCCCCTGTGATTTCCCATTATCAGCAGCTGCCCTTCCTGCACTTCCCATTAAAGGGAAGAAGAGAAGAGAAGGCGCCGCTTAAAAAGCAGGCAAGGAAATAAACAAACACCCAAACCTTTCACGTTGAGAGTAGCAAAGTAATGGGTAACAGATTCATGATGCTGTTATCATACCCAACTGTCATCCTCAGGAACCCTGCCCAGTGAGGCTGAATTCCAGATTTCACGCCATTGGATGGTTTCATCTGACCTCCTGTGAAAGCTGCATGTGACTCACCGACACAAGACTGAGGGCATTAACTTCATCAGCACCATTTGTCTTGCTCTTGGAAATTTCTGAACAGCTGCTTTGCTCTAATGCCAACTTCTGACCAAAAGTATCTCCACTGACTTACTTTCAGAAGGATCCCATCTATGACAGTTTTATTTTTCTATCTGATTTTAATGAAAAAAATGTTATGATAAAAATATAACATCAATACCTGTTTGATGTCTTGTTTTCATTGTTATTTTCTACATAGAATTGTTTCTGCATATGAGTGTTTTTAATACTGGAATTTTCTACTGAAATGATTTCTGCAGTGCCTTTGGGAAGTTGCCAAAGACTTGGAGTAAACTATGCAGATGGATACCTGCTAGTTAGGACAAAAATCTTCAAATGAATGAATGGATAGAGTCTCTGAAAGACTGGTGTCTCTTGCCTTCTGAGGGAGGGGCCTAGGGAAGAGAAGTTATTTGAAAGGTGACTGTCACAGATGAAAGAATTCAGAAGATGAGCCACGAGAGGGGAAGGGGCAAGGCTGCCCAGGGTTTCCAATGAAACAATTTCCAGTGAACTGGCAGGAGAGAGAGAGGAGAGAGAGAGAGAGAGAGAGAGAGAGAGAGAGAGAGAGAGAGAGAGAGAGAGAGAGAGAGAGAGAGAGAGAATGTGCTGAGACACTGAGTCAAAGTCTATTGCCAAGCTATTCAAAAGCCACAGGGAACATGTGCAAAGTGGTTGGAGGGACTGTTCTTGCTGAGGACAGAACTGGTCATATGCCACTTTCCCAGACCTTGTATAACTTTGACTTATGTTCTCCCAGGAGAATGCTCAACTGACATCCATAATCCTTATTTGTTAAGAGTTTGTTTTGTTGTTGTTTCACCATTTTTTTAAAGTAACTGGTTCCTTTAAAAAGAAATACTTGTTCATTGCATCAGACACTTGTGTGAGTTGGGGGGGGGGGAGGTGATGTAGCAGAGAAAAGTCATAGATTCTAAATCACACAGGAGAGAGAAGTAGAAATTTTAAAACTATGATATATATGAATATGTATGCATATGACATATGAACATTCATGATATATTATTGTGTACACATTAATAGATGTAGGTACTCATCTGTTCATATGTATATCCACGTTCATATATGTATATGACCTTTTTATTTTTTATTTTATGGAGGACTCACACAGGTCAAGTGTTTACATGGTGGTCAGAAGAAGCTAGAGAAGGACACTTTCAAGGGCTCTCTCAAGAATTTTGGAATTGATTTGTGACACGGGAGACACTGGCATAGCCCACATCAGAGAAAGTGCTGTGCTCTATGAGCAAAGCAAAATTGAAACAGCTCAAAGGAAACACATGCTGTATATATTTAGAGAATCCACCCAAATGTTCACGTGGACTCTTTGTTCCTGACCTATGGTAGAGCATTCTAAGCCCTCATTGGTCCGATCAGCCATAGCTGGACACATTGAAACTTGACTCTAGCTTAGTGATGTCATTTTGGTCCTTTTTAAGAATGAAGGATAACAACCGATCCTGTTTATGTGTAATTATATATACATATATATATATATACATGTATATGTATATGTGTGTGTGTGTGTATAAACATAAGTAGATTCTCTAATTGCTGTGTCCTTCCCAACTGGGAGTTCAATCTAAAAAAGAGATTTTATTAATTACTATTTTTCTAGCCTCCTCAAAGCAGGTAACATGTAGACTGCAATACTCTACAGGCAAAGCAATCCCTTTAGGGGATTTTTGAGAGAAAGAGGATGTATATCTTTCTCAGTTGGTATCCTCAGGTGCCTCTAATTCCTTTTCTTCTTCCTCTGATAGATCAGGAACAAAAAAAAATCCCCAAAGTGATGGAGCTAAAGTCATTTATTAGAAAGTTACTCAGTAAGGTAACAAAAAAAAAAAAGAATGACATCACAGAGAAGAAGGTGAGGCAGAAAGGAGCAATGATTTCTATAGTTTCCTGCTCACCAAATAAGCACCAACCTCATACCCAATACCTGCTATATGTGTTCCTTTCATATTCATTTTCAAGTATCACTTCATTTTATATTTTTATGCTTTCACCTGAGATTTTCCAGATAAGCAAAGTAATTTTTTTTTCTGAAAATCTCATATATAAAAGTACTGAAGTATGTATCCTGTTCTTAGCCCGGTTTATCTTTTACCCATCTGCTTCATGTCAGCTTCTATATTTTATGTTCCTTGAATGAAGGAATCCAGGTTATTTTTCTTTGTGTTTCCAGCATAGTACAGTGTGCATAGATTTTAAGTAATTAATAAATATTCATTGAATACAAAGGATTATACAAGAAATATCACATAATCTTAGCTTAAAGGGAGTTCACAATATAGTTGGAGGAATAAGAAACTAGCAGCAAGTTAGTTACTTCAAAGTAGGATCTATTTTTCATTTTGGCATTTAATTACAGTTTCTATCTATGAACTATGTTTACTCTCCGGTAATCACTCTCACTCCCTTCCCTTGGAAGTATGCCTCTCTCCCTGGAACTACTTTAGGCTCTGATTGATAAGTCATTGCCGTTGACCAGATACAAGTCTTCACTTAACTTTCCACATATCTCCAAAACATACCACCATATATATATATATATATATATATATATATGTGTGTGTGTGTGTGTGTGTGTGTGTGTGTGTGTGTGTGTATGTATATATATGTGTGTGTGTGTATATATATATATATATATATATATATATATATATATATATATATATTTCCTATGTATATGTTGTCTCCCCCCCCATTGAAAAGTAAACTCCTTGAGCGTAAAGGACTGTCTTGATTCCTTGCATTTGTATTTCAGCTTTTAAAACAACTGTAGGAATATCATTAGGGACAGCTAGTAGATATATTGTGTATAGTAGATAGAGTGCCAGGGGCTTGGAGTCAGGAAAATATTCATTTAAATTTAACCTCAGGTGCTTACTAGCTGTGTGACTCTGGGCCAATCATTGACTGCTATGTGTATCAGTTACTTATCTGTAAAATGGAGAGCCACTGGATGAGGAAATGGCAACCACTCTGGTATCTTTGTCAAGAAAATGCCATGGACAAAATCCATAGTGTCACATAGAGTTAGACACAACTAATTGAACAAAAACAAAAGGAACATAGTAAGTGCATAATAATTGCTCTATCTTTCCTTAGACACTAATACAGTCTTTACACATCATAGATGCTTAATAAGTGTTTGCTGAATGAATGAATGAATGAATGAATGAATGACACATAAACTAAAGAGTAACATAACAAGGTGGCATAGTATATAGGTAGAAAATGAGTACAAATACAACATTTGGGATAATTTTTCTGCACTAAATCACTGAATCTAGGAACTGGAAAGGACATCAGGTTTCATCTAGTCTAACTAATAACTGAAGAAATTTAAATACTACAGTTGGACATCTCATTTTATTATTAGAAGAATTCCAGGTTTTTATCAGAAGCATATAGTAACAAAAAAAAAAGCCATAAGCAGCAGCTTCCTTTCTTATTCTAATTTTTTTTAATTTTATTGGTGCAAAAGATTTTCAGTGTCGCATAATTGAAATTATTTCATCTTTTTTGTATTAACCTTCATCTACTGTTTGGTTAAGAACTCACCCTCTACTAGGATATGCTGGAGATAGCTCTAACTGACTAGCAATAGATACTTGGTAAATTTTCAGTGTGAACATTTAAGCCTCAGAAATTAGCAAATGCCAGAAATTATAGTTTGATTGATTTTTTGATTGATTAGATTTAATAAAGTGATGGAGAAAATTTTAGTAATGAAGAAAACTTGAAAAATGTCGTTTGTACTTTTTGGAGATGATTTTTAAACATTTTAGCACCATATCCCTAAGGTCCACCCACAGATTTGAAAGATACATTATCTGCTTCCTCTCTAGCCTTTTTTAAAATCTAGTGTTCTGATTTTGAAATTGTACTAATGGTTTTAATGATAATGGTTTCATAATACCATTTCAAGTTTGGATGTGCTTTTCTTCTTTATTCCTGTTCTTTTCATTATTTTCCTTGTTGATATTCTGAATCTTTTATTTCTCGAATTATATTTTGTTCTTAGAGTATCCTTATCTAGTTCTCTAAAATCACTTTCTAGTCTGATTTATATAGCCCTAAATCTTCAAATTGACTTCAGAATTCTGCACTACTATGAGAACTAAAAGTACAAATATTCCTCCAGATATTTATTATCTTTATTTATTTTAAGAGCATTTTTAATACATTCAGTTATTGAACTTGCTTTGGTACTTTGTCTCCCATGTATCTTATGTATTTTTGAGTGGAATTTAACATTCTGTTATTGTTTCTTTGATTTTGCTATTGCTACTCAGAAATACTGTTGATTTTTCTGTATTTATTTTGTAGTCAGAATACTGCCAAAGCTATTAAATTGTCTAAATTTGTTTCTTTAATGATACCCTATGATTTTCTAAGGAAACCACTGTGTTATCAACAACTAAGAATAGTTGTTTTTTCAGTTTTTGCCCATCTTTTTGCCTCCAATTTATATTTTCTTTTCATAGTATTGCTAGAACTACATCAGATAGAGGTGAAGGAGCCTCCTTGTTTTAATCTTATTTTTATTGAGAAAGAGTCAAATGTTTCCCTATTACATATGATGTTAGCATTTAATTTTTAGATGGATATTCCTTATCATAAATCATTTATATGCCTATACCATATAAGGATGTTGGTAAAAATTTTTAAATTCATAGCATTTATTAAGTTGTTACTATGGGCCCTGTGTTAAAATTTGGGGGACATAAAAATAAAAACATGACACTCCCGGCTGTCAAAGGGTTCAAATTCTATTAGGATACACAAGATATCTGGAAGGTTTTAGTTGCTAATCAAATGTAAAAGTCCCATGTTCCTGAGGATGAAGTGGCAAAACACATACTCATGCTTCTTTGATGCCATTTCCACTGATAAAATTGTATCAGTTTCAAATGTTGAATTATTTGACAATGCAAAGGACTTTGATGTCAAGAACTTCTCTTTCAAAAGCTTCTATAGCTATGGCTATAGAGCCTGAAGGAGCATGTACTAGGCTGGATCTTCATGCCTATTGCTTCCCAGAATGATAATTCAGGCCACTGAAGTGAAAGCAATGTTTCTCTGAAGGCTGCTGGGTACAGGAACCTGGGCTGTCCCCATTAGCCTTTGGTAGAAGACAGTGGTGGTTTGACTTGTCTGGCACATGCTACTTCCTGTCTCTTCCCTTAGAATTGTCTGCCTGCCCTTGCAGATGCTCCACAATAAAGGTCTAGAAGTAGGATTGATGGTGGTACTGATATTTTCTTTTCTTTCTTTCAAATGCTTTATTAACATCTGGTTTACATCATTCATTTCCACCAGATTTTGAGTTACAAATGTTTTACCTATTTTTCCCCTACCCACCATCCCCAAAATAGTGGTCCCACAGGATATCCCCTCATCCCATCTGCTTTCTCCCATATCTTCCCCCATGCCCCCTTCAACTTTTCCAGTAGGGCATGGTGTATCTCTATGCCCCAATGCCTGTATATCTCGTTTTCCAATTACATGTAAAATAGTATAAATAATAGTATTGTATGTTTTTAAACATATGATTGTAAAACTTTGAATTCCAGATTCATGTCCTTCCTCCCTTGTCACCCACCCTTAATGGGAAGATAAGCAGTTCAGTATAGGTTGTGCATGTATACCTATGCAAAACATTACCATAGAAGATATATTATAAAAGACGATTATATTTCCCTCACTCCTATGCCACCTCCCATTTGTTCTATTATCTACTTTGATCCTGTCCCTCTTCAAAAGTGTGTGCTTCCAAATTTCCTCCCCCCACAGCCTATCCTCCCTTCCATCATCCACCCTCTCATCCCCTTGCCCCCCTACTCTCCTGTAGGGTGAGATGCCCTATTTAATGTGTATGTCATTCCCTCCCTGAGCCAAATTCAATGAGAATAAGGTTGACTCATTATCTTATGCCTTTCTGTTCTTCCCCTCCATTGTAACAGTTTGTCCTTGCCTCTTCTATATGAGATAGTTTGCCCCATTCTGTCACTCCCCATCTCCTCACATTATATTCCTCTCTCATCTCTTAATTTTACCTTTTAAGTATCATCCCTTCCTATTAAATTGGTCCTGTGCCCTCTATCTATGTATACCTGTAAACATATATACACACATTCACATATGTATTCATATGCACATATACCCTCCTATATAGACATATATATGTATATATACATATATACGTGTGTGTGTGTATATATATATAATATATATGTATATATATATATATCCCCTTCAACTATTTTTCTACTGAGAAAAGTTTCACCCGTTACAATTATCATTTTTCAATGTAGGAAGTTCAACTCTGATAAGTTCCTTATGATTTCTTTTCCCTGTTTACCTTCTCATGCTTCTCTTGCTTCTTGTATCTGAATGTCAAATTTTCTATTCAACTCTGGTTTTTTCATCAAGAATACTTGAAAGTCCTCTATTCCACTCAATGACCATATTTTCCCCTGAAACATGATACTCAGTTTTGCTGAGTAGGTGATTCTTGGTTTTAATCCCAGCTCTTTTGACCTCCATAATACCATATTCCAAGCCCATTGATCCCTCAGTGTAGAAGCTGAGAGATCCTGTGTTATCCTCATTGTGTTTCCACAATATTGAAATTGTTTCTTCCTGGCTGCTTGTAATATTCTCTCCTTGATCTGGGAACTTTGGAAACTGTCTATAATATTCCTAGGAATTTTCTTTTGGGGATCTTTTTCAGGAGGTGATTGGTGGATTTTTTCAACCTCTATTTTGCCCTCTGATTCTAAAACATCAGGGCAATTTTCCTTGAGAATTTCTTGAAGCATGATTTCTAGGTTCTTTCTTTGTTCATGGCTTTCAGGTAGTTCAATAATTTTTAAATTATCTCTCCTGGATCTATTTTCCAGGTCAGTGGTTTTTGCCATGTGATATTTCACATTGCCTTCTATTCTTTCATTTGGATCTGTTTAACAGCATCTTGATTTCTCATACAGTCACTAGCTTCCATTTGCTCTAATCTAATTCTGAAGGAATGATTCTCCTCAGTGAGCTTTTGAGATTCTTTTTCCATCTGGCAAATTCAGCTTTTTAAGGCCTTCTTCTCCTCATTGCCTTTTTGAACTTCTTTTGCCATTTGAATTAGTCCATTTTAAGGTGTTATTTTCCCCAGTCAGGCTGTTGAATCTCATTTCACAACTTTCTTCCATCATTCTCATTTCTCTTCCCAATTTTTTCCTCCACTTCTCTTATTTGCTTCTTAAGTTCCTCTATGGACTGTAACCAGCTTGGATTTTTCTTTGAAGCTTTTGGTGCAGGATTTCTGACTTCACTGTCTTCTTCCTGTTCCATGCTTTGATCCTTTTTGTTGCCAAAATAAGAGTGTAAAGTTGGGGTACTTTATTTTGCTTCCTTTGCCTACTCATGTCAACACTCAGTCACTTGACCCCTGGGCTTTTTGCCACAGTAGGACTATGGTACCAGATAGGGGAGATTCCATCCAAAATATGGGGGTTTTCTCTGCTTCCAAAGTTATTAGTTGGGTGCCCTCTCTGAAGCCTCCACACATTCTGGCAAGCTGGTTGCACATCCCAAGACCTCCACCCTAGACCACAATCCAGATCCAAACAGGTTAAAGCAAGAGCAATTACCCCTCAGACTGGTTGCTTGGTTCCCCTACACTGTGAGGGCTAGGAGCTGAATTTGCCATGTGGGGGTGGCTGCACTGATGCTGCTCCTCTGGGGCTTTTCTCCCTGGGGGCAAAAGCTTACACACTCCCAACTACTGGATCACAAAGTCCACACTACACTGACCTCTCATTTTGTCCTTAGTATCTATGTGCTGATAATTCTGGAAACTGCCACAGGTGCTGGTGATCTGAAGTCCCTCCAGCTGGTGTTTGGTCAGGGCCATCCTGGAGCTAAAACCTTGGGCCCGTGTGGGGCAGTTCTTGCCTCCCAGAGTTCTGCACTGGCTGATTCCTGCCCCCTGCCAGGCTGTCCTCAGCGGGAGGTTAGCTTCTTTGTGTCATTTTTGTGCGTTTTGTACCTCCAAAGTTTGTTCAGAGTCCCCTTTTACGTGAATTGGGGGAAGTGAGAGCCAGAGCCTAAGGGAAGTTCTGTTTCTACTCTTCCATCTTGACTCCTCCCCCACACCCAACCACCCCTGACCCTACCCTCTTCCCCCCCTACCCGGTGCTGACATTTTCAAAGTTCCTGTACTTATCTGCTTTTGGTGACAGTTGGTTAGCAGGTGATACCTGGTGGTGTTGAGGATTATGAGCCTGCTGTCCACAATCCCTTCTTCTCTCCATGATGTCAGTGGGGGTTGCAATGGAAATAGGAATGATGGCTTTTGTGAAACTGATATTCCCAAGGTCCTTAACCCCAAAGTCCTAGGTTATTTCCATCGGCATTTAAGGGAGGCTGTTGGGGATTCTTTGACTTGCTTGGCACATGCCACCTCCTGTCTCTCTCCCTCTAGGATGGCAACCAGTTCTGTGTATACCATTTAGTTGAAAGTAAATAGATGAATGTTATATTGTGTTAAAGACTTCCTTTAAATTTGCATATAACCAAGCGGTTTGTGATATTTTAATTTTTAGTGTGATTATGTTAATTGTTTACCTAATCTTGAACCATCTTTGCATACCTGCTATAAATTCAACCTGCTCATTGGAAGTAATTATTAAATAAATTGCTCTAGTATTTTTGGCAGGTTATGATTTAAAAATTTTGATCTGTTATTATTTAATGATGTCCATCAATAGTTGTTTTTTTTTAACTTTGTGGGTGTCAAGAATCCCTTTGGTAGTCACATGATGTCTATGGATCTCTTCTCATAATAGTATTTTTAAAGATATAATATATCCACAATTAGAAATGAAACAAATTTTAGTGAATATAATGACTTAATTTTGATTTCTCATTTAAACTTGCCAGGCACCTGAAATATATCTATTGAATCCTTGGAAGTCCGTGGACTCCAGTTTATAACTGGAGTGGAAAGAAAAGTAGGACTTTTTGCTGTTTTTGTGGATTGAGTTTTTTTTTTTTTTTAAGCAATTTGGGTTAAGTAACTTGCTCAAGGTTACAGGGCTAGTCATTATTTGTGTGTGGGTGCTTATTTTCTGAGGCCGGATTCAATCTCGGGTCATCCCAACTCTGAGGCCGGTGCTCTTACTCACTGGGCCACCTAGACGCCCCTTTTAGGGCAATTGGGGTTAAGTAACTTGCCCAAGGTCACACGGCTAGGTTTTTGTTTGTTTGTTTGTTTGTGTGGGTTAAGTGTCTGAGGCCGGATCCGAACTCAGGTCCTTCTGACTCCAGGACCAGCGCTCTACTCACTGCACCACCTAGCCGCCCCAGTGGATTGAGTTTTAACCAGTCAGGTGTCTTTGATTGAGCCTTATCTTTGATTGAATGAAAAATCTTTATTGAAGCAGTATATATTTAAGTGTTTGGAGGGAGATGAGAGGGCAGCTGAGAGACAGAAGCAAGTATGGGTGGGCTAGGGGAATTTGCATGTGGGGAGGTCTAACAGAAAGAATGTTTGTGATGTCAGTACTCTGTCTATTGTTCTGTGTTATTTTCTCAGACAGAAGCCCAGTTCATCAATCTGTGTTAATTTCTAAGACAGGAAGTGAGTTGAGATGAGTGCTGGCAATGTGTGTAATTATTTTAATCCTGTTAAATTTTTTCTTCCTAGAAATAGATGTCGCAGGTAATTGACCTGCTGTCAATTAGGAGTAGAAAGAGCTTGGAGTGGAGCAGCACTGTGTGAGTTGAGACAAGGAGCAGGAGCAGAGAGTTGCCTATGTGTGAATCCAGATAAGAGCAAGGAGTGCTCAGCCCACAGAGGAAGATCCATGGGACTTGGAAGTCAATCTCTAGTCAAGATGAAAGAGGTCTTTACTTCAACACCCTGTATTAACTAAAGAGATTGTAACTTACTATGACCTAAGAGTGGATGGTTTTTGTATTTTCTGCTCCTCCTTAAGGATATGCTAGGAAAATCCGGGCCTGTGACCCCCTGACTTTGGGGATGCAATAATATATGCTGTGTGGGGATTCTGAGGAATGTTATAAGATATACTGAATATGTTTTGTTTAAGACTATGTGGCCACCTTATTAATAAGTTGGTATGTTATGTTTTTGCAAATGTTGTGCTTTACTTTATTGAAAAATGTTTAGTTCTGAATAGACACAGAGTTCATTATACTATGCAGTTAATCCTTAAAATTATTCACAGCAGCAGTCCTCAGGAGAACTGGCATGATTGGTGTTATAGCCTATAGTTTTGGGTTGTATGTTTTGCCTTATTCTTCTCTGGTTTAGGTATTAGAAATATATTTGCCTCATCAAAAATGTTTGTTAAGAATGTTTTGTTCATCGACATTTGAGAACAGTTTGTATAATATTTCTACTAATTATTTTTTAAAAGTTTCAGAGACAGTTTGAAAATCCATTTGGACCAACCCCTTTCCCCAATCAATTTGGTGACTGATCACAGAGCTAAAAGGGATGTTAGAGATAATCCAGTCCAATTTTATTTTACAGATAAAAAAATGAGACCCAAAGAATTTAAATGACTTGCCTAAGATCAGGAATGTGGTATATGAATTAATGTGGTATAAGGTCAGATGTGGTATATGAACTCATATCCTCAGAGCCCTGAGCCAGTGTTTCCCTGCCCTGTTTTGTTAATTTTGGTTTTGATTTTTTTAAGTTATTATTTTCTTCAGTCAGGCTGTTGACTCATTTTTCAGTATTTTCTTGAACCATTCTCTTTTCTCTTCCCAATTTTTCCCCAAATATTCTATTCCAATGACCAATTTCTTTATTTTTTAACTATTAACACATGGCTTTAATTATTACTGTTTTATAATATAGTTTGAGATCCAGAAGTGCTATTCTCTAATCATCCTTTTATATTCTGCATCTTTCATTTTTCCAAATAAATATTTTGTTATGATTTTATCAATTTAGTAGTGTAAACCCTTGGGAAATTTATTGGTACAGCATTAAAAGTGTAAATTAATTATAGTAAAATTGTCACTTTTATTGTATTGGCACAGTCTAACCCTGAGCACAGAATTCATTCAACTATTTATTGTTCTTTATTTCTTTAAAAAGCACTTCGTAATTGAAATTGAATCTATACAAGTAGTTTGTGTGCTTTGGCAGGTGGACCCCAAATATTTTATTCTTTTTATAATTATTTGAATGGGATTTCACTCTGGAATTTTCTTTTTTGAGTTTGACTTTACTATATAGAAATGCTGTTGGTTTTTGAGGGTTTGTTTTGTAGCATATAGTTTTGGTAAAGTGTTTTTTTTTAATTTATTTATTTTTAGTTTTCAACATCCATTTCCACAAGATTTTGATTTGCAATTTTTCTCCCCATCGTTCCCATACCCCCACCCCAAAATAGCAAGCCTACTGAATACCCCTTCCCCCGTTCTGTTCTCTCTTATATCCTCCCCCATTCCTCCCTAACATTGTAGTAGGGCAAGATGGATTTCTATACCCCACTGCCTGAATATCTTATTTCACAGTTACATGCAAAAAAACGATTTCTTAAAAACATTTCTTTTTAAAACTTTAAGTTCCAGATTTTTACCTTCTTCCCTCCTCATGCAGCCCCACTGGGAAGATAAACAATTCAATATGTCTTGTACATGTGTAGGTCTCCAAATCATTTCCATCGTAGTTATATTGTGAAAGATTAACTATATTTCCCCCCATCCTATCCCGCCTCCCATTTATTCTCTTTTTCTCCTTTGACCCTATCCCTTTTCAAAAATATTTTATTCTAATTATCCTCTCCCCCAATCTGCCCTCCCTTCTATCATCCCCTCTCTTATCTCCTACCCCCACTTTTTCCTGTAGGGTAAAATACACAATTGATGTGTATGTTATTCCCTCCTTAAGCCAAATTCAATGAGAATAAGGTTGCCCCATTCCCTTTCACTTTCCTGCTCTTCCCTTCCATTGTAACAATTTTCTCTTGCCTCTTTTATGTATGAATACATACATACATATACATACACACACACGCACACACACACACAAACACACAACTATTCCCTTCAACTATCCTCATACTGAGAAAAGTGTTGTGAGTTCCAATTCTCTTTTTCCCATGTAGGGATGTAAATAGTTCAACATTAATAAGTTCCTTATTATTTCTTTTTCCTGTTTACCTTCTCATGCTTCTCTTGCTTCTTGTATTTGAAAGTAAACTTTTCTATTCAACTCTCGTCTTTTCATCAAGAATGCTTGAAAGTCTGCTATTTCATTGAATGACCATATTTTCCCTGATAGCATTATAATCAATTTTTCTAGGTATGTGATCCTTGGTTTTAGTCCTACTCATTTTACCTCTGGAATATCATATTCCAAGCCCTTCAATCCAAGCCCTTGATGTAGATATTGATAGGTCTTGTGTAATCTTGGTTGTGTTTCCACAATATTCAGATTGTTTCTTCCTGACTTCATGCAGTATTTTCTCCTTGACCTGGGGACTCTGGAATTTGGATATAATATTCCTAGGAATTTTCTTTTTGAGATCCTTTTCAGGAGGCAATCAGTGAATTCTTTCAATTTCTATTTTTCCCTATGCTTCTAGAATATCATGGCAATTTTACTTGGTAATTTCTTAAAAGATGGTGTCTAGGCTCTTTTTTTGATCATGGCTTTCAGGTAGTCGAATAATTTTTGTTGTTGTTGTTGTTGTTGTTGTTGTTGTTGTTTTCAAGTAAGCCAGTTGTTTATTCTCATTGTTAAAGTATTACTTAGAACGTTCCGGTAAATATGCTCAGGGTTGCACATACATGAAGGAACAAGGAAGAGGTTCAAATAAACAGGAAGCATGATCCCCAATTTCTTCTATTTCTTCCACTCTTTCTTGTCATAGTCCCACTTGGCAGAGAACCCCTGGATGGGACTAAGCTTCATATCCAGCATTCTCTGGGTCTGCATAGCCACCCAGTCTTCAGAAAAGGTATGTGGGATGGGACCACAAACATAGTGCTTCTCCCAGATGATAATTAAAGTGCTAAAGCCAATGAAGAACATCGCAGCTCCAACAACAGTCTTCCATTCATTTGAGGGTTGTTTCATTTTAGCAAAGGTCTCATTGAATTTGATATGATACAATTGGACTTTCCCTTCAGAAGACAATTTACTCCATAGTTGCTTTCCCATTTCTTTTAAGGCCTTCTGGCTGGAAGAAAGGTTCCTGACATGGGCCACATCCAGCAGGGTATAATCACGACGATCAACATAACTTGGAAATAATCTTCATTCTTCACAACACCTGCATGTGCCGGAACACAGGAAGAGATGGAAATAGCCCTGCTGCCAATGAGGCCAAACACCCTGGTAGCCAACATTCTGCCTCCACTGCCTCTCACTGCTGCCCTCCACACTGCCACAGCCCAAGACCAGAAGAGGGAGGCCGTGATGCCACTCGGACTCTAGGGATACAGGAGGACCTCGAATAATTTTTAAATGATCTCTCCTGGATCTATTTTCCAGGTCAGTTTTTTTTTTTTTTTCCAATGAGATTTCATATTGTGTTCTATTTTTTTTTTCATTTGTTTGGATCTGTCTTATAGTATCTTGATTTCTCATAAAGTCATTAGCTTCCAGTTACTTCAATTTAATTTTGAAGGAATTATTCTCTTCAGTGAGTTTTTTAAATTCCCTTTCCATCTGGTAAATTTGAATTTTAAGGCATTCTTCTGCTCACTGGTTTTTTGGGCTTCTTTTGCCATTTGAGTTAGTCTATTTTTTAAGGTGTGTTATTTTCTTCAGTGCATTTGTTGGTCTCCGTTAGCAGTCTGTTGACTCTCTTTTTGTGATTTTCTGCATCATTCTCATTTCTCTTCCCAATTTTTCCTCCGCTTCTCTTACTTGATTTTCAAAATCCTTCTTGAGCTCCTCCATGGCCTGCAGTCAATTCATATTTTTCTTGGAAGCTTTTGATGCTGTAGTACTGATTTCACCATTACATGCTTTGATCATTTTTGTCCCCAAAAAAGGATTCTTCAGTCTGTTTGTTCTTCTGTTGCTTGCTCATATTGCCCCTCCATTACTTGACTTTTGAGTTCTTTGCCATGTTAGAATTCTGCATGTAGAATAGAGAGAGCTTTGTCCCAAATTGCTGAGATTTTCATAGCTCTCAGAGCTATTAGTAGGGCACCATCTCTGTAGCCCCCATAAGCTCTGGACACATTGTCCACACACCCCAGAACCACCACCCAAGACCATGATCCAGATCCAAGCAGGTTAAAGCAAGAGAAATTACCTTCCGAATGGTAGCTTGGTCCCCCTATAATCTTCAGGCCAGAAGCTCCTGAGGCAGCCATGTGACACAGCCACCATGCATCCATTTTTTCACACCCTGGGGGTAGGGCCAGACCTTGTTCTCCTATTCCCCCTGCCCCTTGCCCAGCCCCATTCCAATAGAGTTCCACACTGACCTTTTACTTTATCTTTGGCATTTATTGGTTGAGAGCTTGGCAAACTACCATAGCTGCTGGTGATTCACACTCCTGAAGTCTGCTTAGGCTCCCACTGTTCAGGGTCACCCTGGGGCTGGAACCACATGGCTCACACAGCACTGTACTTGCTCCCAGCTCTGTGTGATAGCCCCTTTCTGTTGGCCTTCTGGGCTGCCTTCAGTGGGAGATTGTTTTTCTCTCTGTTACATAGTGTGGTCTGTAGTTCTAAAGTTTGTTTAGAGTCATTTTTTTACATGTATTGGAAGTGATTGGAATGGGAGCTCATGCCAAGTTTGTGCTTCTACTCCGCCATCTTGGCTCCACTCCACTTAGCTGCATCTCAGAAATTCTATATTGTTTCATCATTATCATTTTCTTTCACATATTTATTCTATGACTCATTTCTTCACCCACTCTTTGTTTAGGATATTGGTGTTAAATCTCCATTAATATTTGTTTCTTTTAATTACCTCAGTTAATAACTTTGCTGATTCTGTATGATTTTCCAAATATACCATTCGATCATCAACAAATAGAATTTATTTATTCTTTACCTGTATTTATGCCTTTAACTTCTTTCTTGATTTTATTGCTATTACTTACATTTCCTGAACTATATCAAACAAAAGAGGGGAGAGTACATACCTTTCACTGTTTGTTCATCGGAAACAGTTTCCCCATTGCATATTATGGCTGCTTTTGTTTTTAGAAAGATACATTTATGAAATGAAAAGAGGATCACTTTATGTCTATACTTTGTAGAATTTTTAGCATAAAAGTTTACTACATTTTGTCAAAGGCCGTTTTTCTGCTTCTTTTGAAAAGATGAATATAGAATGGGTTTTAAAAAATTTTTGGTTTTTACTATAATTAATTATAACTCTTGTTTTTCTAATTTTGAACCATCCTTGCATCCTTGACATAAATCTCCATATTATAAAGAAATTCTGGTAGGGTGTTTCTTTCTTAATTTTTGAGAATAATTTGCGATGTATGGGTACTAATTTTTTTTTATAAAATTTTGATACAATTCACTTGTGAATCCATCAGGACAAGGAGTTCTCCTTTTTAGTAGTTAGCTTGTGACTAAATATTTCCATCTCTGAAATTGGGTGATTTAAGAACTCTATTTTATGTTTTTGAAGATATTCCTCTATTTCTTTTATGTACCCAGTTTTGTTAGCATATGACTATGTATATGTTCTGACAATACTTTTTATTTCTTCTGATGTTATTTTAATTTCACTTTGGTCATTTACTTTTGGTCATTCTTCCCTTTTCTTTGTAATTAGATTATCTCAAGATTTATCAATATCATAAGGCATTTCAAAGAAACTACTTTTAGTTTCATTTATTGTTCCTATTTTTCAATTTATCTATTTCTGCTCTGATTATAGTATTTAATGGGTTTGGGGGGTTTATTATATTTTTAATTTTATAGGAATATTCATTTGGGTAACTCTCTTTCTGTTTTGTTAAAAAATGCTTGTAACAATAGGATTTTCCCAAGATGGCGGAGTAGAAACAGCCTACCCAAGCCTCTCTTCCCCCAGATCACCTCCAAACTATATAAAAGGGGACTCTGAACAACTTCTGGAGCCCCAGCACCCACAGAATGACACAGAAAGGCTAACCTCCCACTGAGGACAGCCCAGCAGCCCTGCAGGAAGGACCAGCCCAGCACTCTGGGAGCTGGCAGCAGGCAGCACATGGGGAGCCAAGCACAGGTCTGCCCAAGTCGAGGTTTTAGCCCCAGGGCGGCAGGGCCAGTAACTGGCTAGAGAGACCCCAGAACACCCGCAGCTGTGTAAATTCCAGAATTATCAACATAGACATGCCTAAGACAAAGCGAGAGGTTAGTGCCCTATGGACTTTGGGACCAGTATTTGGGGTATGCATCGGCTTCCTCCCCTGAGGCTAGAAGCCCCTGAGGAAACACGCCATTTTGAAGTTTTCAGAGGCAGTTCAAGGTTCTGGCCTACCAACTGTAGGGAGATCCAGTGATCAGTCTTGGGGGGGAATCACTCTTGCTTTATCCTCCCTGGATCTTGATTGTGATCTGGAGTAGAGGTCATGGGTGGGTTTCCAGCTTGCCAGAAATGGAAATTGCCCCCCCCACATACACATTCGGGGCGAAAGTTCCTGTCTGGCACCAGGCCATACTGTGGCAACAAGACCAAAAGTCAAGTAATTAAGTGGCAACATGCCAAGGCAAAGGAAACAAATTAAACAGAAAAATGCAACCTTAGACTCCTACTTTGGGGGCACAAAGGATTGAAGCATAGAGCGAGAGGACAGCTGTGAGGTCAGAAGTCCTGCTCCAAAAGTCCCAGGGGAAAACATGAGTGGGTTGCAGGCCATAGAGGACCTTAAGAAGGACTTTAAAAATAAAATAAGAGAACTGGAGGAAAAATTGGGAAGAGAAATGAGAAGGATGCAGGAAAAGTATGAAATGAGGGTCAACAGCCTGACTGAGGAAAACAACACCTTAAAAAATAGACTAACTCAAATGGCAAAGGAGGCCCAAAAGGGCAATGAGGAGAAGAATGCCTTAAAAAGTCGAATTTGCCAGATGGAAAAAGAATCTCAAAAGTTCACTGAGGAGATTCATTCCTTCAGAGTTAGACTGGAGCAAATGGAAGCTAAAGACTTTATGAGAAATCAAGATGCTGTTAAGCAGATCCAAAAAAAAAAAAATGAAAGAATAGAAGGCAATGTGAAATATCTCATGGGAAAAACCACTGACCTGGAAAATAGATCCAGGAGAGACAATTTAAAAATTATTGGACTACCTGAAAGCCATGATCAAAGAAAGAACCTAGAAATCACCCTTCAAGAAATTCTCAAGGAAAACTGCCCGATGTTTTAGATCCACAGGGCAAAATAGAGGTTGAAAGAATCCAGAGATCACCTCCTGAAAAAGATACCAAAAAGAAAACTCCCAGGAATATTATAGCCAGGTTCCAGAATCCCCAGAAGAAGCAAGGGGAAGTGGTTGCAAGGGAGGAGAAGAATAGGAAGGCAAAAAGGCAAAACCACATTCTCATGAAATTTGGTTCTGGGAGAGAATGACATACATACTAAAGGGGATATCTTAACCTGCAGCAGAAGAGGGGGTGGGGGGATGCAAGAAGGGATGATGGGTGGGAGGGCATCCTTGGAGGGAGGGGAGGTTGTAAGTATCTGCTATTGAAGAGGGACAGGATCAAGTAGGGAATGGACCAGGTGGGGGTGGGATGAGTGGGAAGGAATTATAAGCAGCCTTGTAGAATATATCTACTATGGTAATGTTTTGCATAGCTAGACATGTACAACATATACTGAATTACTTATCTTCCCAGACGGTATGGGTGACAAGAGAGATAGGAAATGCATCTGAAATTCGAGGTTTTAAGACTAAATGTTTCAAATATATATAAATACTATTATTAATACTCTTTTGCTTGTAATTAGGAGATAAGATGTTCAGGCATTGGGACACTGTGATCCACCTTCCTCTAATGGAAAAGTTGAAGGGGCTATGGGAGAAGATAGGGGAGAGAGCAGATTGGAGGAAGCGATATCTTATGGGACTGCTATTCTGGGAGGGTGGGTAGGGGAAAAACAGGGGGGGAATAATTGTAACTCAAAATCTGGCAGAAATGAATGATGTAAAACAGAAATTAATTAAGCATATGTTTAATAAAAAATGAAAAAAAAAAGAAATGCAAATCAACCCCTGAAGTTTCACCTCACACCCAACAAATTGACAAAGATGACAAAAGGCCAGAATAGTTTATGTTGGAAGGATTGAGGGAGGTTAGGCAGAATAGTGTGTTGCTACTGGAGCAACCAAATTAGCATGACCATAATACTGTAGCAATATATTTTAATTAATTTGCACATATTCTACCGCTTAGACTCAATGTGGAATTTTTCTTAACATAGGTCTATTGATAGTATTATTGTTTCAGATAGCTAGCTTTGCTTTGTTAGCATTTATTTGGATTGATTGCTGTGTACTGTATACTGATACATATTGTGTATATGTATCAGCTTTTGAAATACACACATATGTTATATCTTCTATCTAATTAGGTTTGTTTTAATTGTTGCTTTAGGATACTCCCAGGTGATTCTGTATAGTCAGTCTCATGTCTATGGCATCAACTCTTCCTGTACATTTCTTTTCTTTCTGTTTCATTGGTACCAAAAGTTGGCTACCTAGGATGCCAGGAAAATTACCCTTCTTGTTTTAAAATGTTGATGCCTTTGCTTATGCCATATAGTTACAGGTTTTAAATGTGCCAAGGTTGGTCTTTGCAAGGGACTACAAAGGGTTTCCACCCAGGGGAAGAGTGTAACTTGAATCCCAAAGCTATAGGACTCTCTTCTCATTGGTCGAAAGCTACATGAGGGGTAGGATGGAATTGTCAGGGTATAGGAGAGGTCTGATCTCTTCAATCTCTTAATTCTCTTTGGGTTCTGCCATCACTTCAGGTGCTTCTAGCTTCCAACTTTGAGAGGGAAGATGGATAATGCCAATCCCAATTCAGGTTGCTGCAGGGAGAATAAAATACTTGTAAAAAGCTGACATGAGAGGAGCCAGCAGTCTCCATCATGTCTCTCTTCCCAGCTTGCTATACTAGAGACTTCAGGGAATTTTCCTTGGGTGAGATCTGGAACTCTCTGGGTTAATGTGACTTACCTTACTCCCAGTGGGAGAGATCCTCAACTCTGTATTGTCTAATATATATTCTCCTGTGTATAATTTTTCTGATTTCCATTTTGTAACCAACTTAAATAAATGGGTTTCTTTGCTTTAAAAGAAAAGTAATTTGGTAATATCCAAATAAAGTGACTAAAATGTCTATACCATTCCACATAGAGATTCCATTACTACACTTATAGGCCAAGAAGGTCTTTGATAAGAAATAGGTCCCTGTATACATATCTTTTTTATTTTAGACTCAAAGGCAAGAACACAAATACAGAATAGAGAAAAGAAATGAAAATATATCATATATTTAAATATTGGAACTTAAATGCAAAGTAAGGAAGAAAAAAAGTATGCCATCTGAATAGCAGAATATAAGAGAGGATTTAAAATATTGTAATGGTAAGGTAATTTGAATTTGAAGATCCCTTTGTGTTGGCAAAGGTAGCAGGTACTTAGCACTTAGTAACTGACCAAACCTCTGTTGGGGAAAGAGAAGGTATGAACTCCTGTCTCCTGTTGCTGATGTAATAGGAAGGGGTAGGATGAAACAAGATACTTAGTAATTGATTTCTGAATAAGTGACTGATGGAGTTAATCAAAGTGGAGGACTTTGACTATTGTACTTTGATACTGTATTGTGATACTGATTGAGTTAACTTAAGACTTTGCCACATGAGTGGAAGATTTTGACTTTTATACTTTGATATGATTGTTATTTTACTAGTGACCTAGGGGTGAATGATTTGTATATGATACTTAGTAATTGACTGATGAATAAGTGACTGATTGAGTTAATCAAGTGTGCCCCTGAGTGGAAGACTTTGACTTATAAATGACTGATTGGGTTAACTTAGTTGCCCCATGAGTGGAAGACTTTGACTATTGTACTTTGAGATGGTTGTTCTTTGTTCTAAATATTGTGAGCACTTTGGTCATTTTATGTGACAAACTATGCGGCCATCTTAATGATAAGCTATTGTGAATACTATATTGTGTTTTTCTGTGATAAGTTGCAATATTGTGAATGCAGTACCTTGATTTTCTGTGGATGTTTTGCTTTGATTTGTTATGGGATAGAGTGTTGACTATACTGTATAATCAGAACCTTAAAAGCTGTTCACAATAGCAGTCCTCTGGAAAGCTGCTCGTGCATGGAGTTACAAATATGTAAGAATAAATTTTCATTTCAAAAAAAAAAACAATAAGATTTTCCTTCTGAAGACTACTTTAGCTGCATCTCAGAAATTCTATATTGTTTCATCATTATCATTTTCTTTTACATATTTATTCTATGACTCATACCTTCACCTACTCATTGTTTGGGATACTGGTGTCAAATCTCTTTTGAGATGTGTGTCTTTTGCTTATGTTTCCTGAACCAATGACTGTTATCATTGCTTTATGGGCTGAAAATGATGTATTAACTAATTGAGCCTTTCTGCATTTGTTCCACTCTGCCCTAGTGTCATGTCAAGTTTTTATAAAAGTTCCATATACTTCTGAAAAAATATATGAATATTCTTTTTCAGTCTCATTTAGAAGACACCATGTTATTTAACTTTGGGTTCTCTAGCAATTTGTTCAGTTCTATAATTTTTTTGTTTTGTTTTGTTATCTTTCTCTTCACTTTATCCAAAACTGAGGGAATAAAGTTAAAATTTCATGTCACTGTTGTGTTATTGTCTGTCATCTTGTAGTTCAGATATTTCCTTTATGAATTTGGATTCTAAAAGATTTAGATCAAATAAATTTATTGCTGACAGTAGTTTGTTCTCTATGATTCATTTCAGCATAATATAGTTTTTCATCTTTATTTCATGTTTTGAATGCTTTATTACAACTCCTGCTAGTTTGAATTCACTTGTCAATTGGTAAATTTTTTCATCCTTTCAGTTTTATTTTGTATATGTCCTTGTCTTTTTCTTTTTAGATTTCTTTTTTTTAAGCAATTCGGGTTAAGTAACTTGATCAAGATTACACGGCTAGTCATTATTTATGTGTGGGTGCTCATTTTCTGAGGCCGGTTTCGATCCCAGGTTATCCTAACTCCGAGGGCGGCGCTCTTACTCACTGCTCCACCTAGCTGGCCCTAGATTTCTTTTTTAAGCAATAGATTGTAGGGTTTTGTCTTCTTATCAAACCTTTTTCATTTTGTTGGGTTGTTTACTTAATTCATATTTAAAGTTTTGGGATTTAGGTTGATTTTCTCTTCCATTTGTCTTTCATATTGATTTTTTTTCAAGTTATGCTTCTTTCTTTTTTTTTCTGTAAATACAATATTATGTTCCTTCACTTATATAAATTTGTTCTTTTTTTAAAAAGATGATCCTATTCCCACTGACTCTCTTCCTCTCATCTCCAAACCCTCCTTCCAGTTTTTGTCCCTTTTCCTTCAAGGTTTTGCTTATTAGTTTCTTTCTCCTTTTTATCTCATCCCATACTTCTTTCCTCCTTTTTTTTCTCTTAGTCAAGATTTCTCCTTTCTCTTCTCTCTTTAACTAGTCCTTTTTATTGTTTTTTTTTATTTCATTTTTGCACCTGTTTGCAGAAAGGATTTCTCTCACTCTCTTCATTATTCATTCTTTCTTTTTGTCTGTTCTAGACCTTCATTCTTTCATTCATGGCTTGTAAAATTATATAATCTAGCTATTCTCTGTATTCTTCATGGAATAAAAACTTCTGGGGTACCTATTCTGAGGCTGTTTTTTTTTTCTATAAGTAACTTCTGACACCACCAAGTAGAATCTAACCTATAGATTCACCCTTTCCATTGTACCTCACTCCCAGAGCAATGGCATTTTCTAGAGGGGACAGAAAGGATACCACCCAATTTCCCTAATTATGCAACCTCTCATGAATCTATACACTCCTCCTAGAAAACTACTTTTCCCCATTTGCCTCACAGTATCCTTCCTAGGTCCTTACCCTCCCACTCCAGTTGCTCCCAGAAATTTTAATTTCCTCCTAACTAGGCAATTAGTGTTTTGAAGTACCAAATTTCCTAGTCCACACCTAGTACAATGTACCCATCTCCCTTCACCGAACATCTCTCCTTTCCCATAGGATCATTCTTCAGTGGAACTCTTTCCCACTACAAAAGCAAGACCTCCCTTCTTTCCCTACTTTTCAATCCTTCTTCCTTGCCTCTTCTCTTTACCCATTTCACTGAAGGCTCTTCTCTTCCTTAAACTATAGTGTTCACCTTTTACTCATTACTAGCCTTCTACTTGGCCCAGGTCATATTTCACTTCCTATCCCTCTGCTCCCCTACCCTTCTTTCATTCTTCCTCCAATTTTGTAATGCCCCCCACACAAAAAGGCAGATATGTAGCACAATAGATAGAATGGTGGTCTTGAAGCCAAGGAGACCCATCTTCATGAGATCACATCTGGTCTGAGACACTTATTAGCTGTGTGACCCTGGGTAAGTTAATTCTATTTGCCTCAATTTCCTCCTGTCTAAAATGAAGTGGAGAAGGAAATGGCAAACCAATCCAGTATCTTTCCCAAGAAAACTCCAATGGCTTCACAAAGTCAGACAGGACTTTATGTAATAGATCATCATCATCTGTGCAAAAAAGCATTGATTCACCTAAAGGCAGTGTCTCCAGATTTTATCCATATAGTTCTAGGCCCATATCTTTACTATTACCTCCACTTGACTTATACCTTTACCCTGATTTCTTTGAATATGTTTATTTTTGTTGTTGTTGTTTCTCTGTTTTCAAGCTGTTTTTGTTTCTGTCCTTGGTTGCTGCATTTCTTCACCTCTACTGCATTTGGGTTTTGTAATGTGTTCAAGAAGTAAATGATCTCTTCAAGCCTGCTGTACTTTTTAAGAATATCCCAAATTCTTTCCGCCTTCCCAGCCTGGATGGGAGCTGGGGGATTATGGGGGCCTGACCAGAAAATGAAGGTTGTAGGAGCCTAGAGCCCCAAGCAGCCCCTGCCATCTCCCCTACCTGCCTGCTCATGCTGACGTCTACCGGGAAGACAAGAAAGAAATCTATCTGCTCAACATGCCCAGCACTCTTACCCCCCAGGGGCCCTGAGCTTCCCCCTTCCAGATGCCTGATGGGGCTGCATGCCTGTCTAGATGTGGCGCTGGGCACTTTCTCTTACACTCAAGTGATTTCTTTCTCTGTCCTATGCCCGAAGCCTGAAGTATGAAGGCAGCTGAGTAATCCTGTTGGGTGTGGGATCCTAATGCCTCTGGGCTCCCTTTCCTAAGAAGCCTGCCCATCACCACCACCCAAAGAGTTGGGGAGGGGGGAGGGGGTAGGAGAAAAGGGGAGGAGAGGGATCTAGAGAGGGACTGAGGGGGTTGGGGGCATCATGGCTCAAGTCCTGCCCTGGCTTTTGCTGTGGATGGGTTCAGGGGTGCTGTGCACCCAGCCAGGAATCCGCCTTCCCCTGAAGAGTGGGCTCCCCTTGGGTCTCCGGCTGCCTCGGGAGGCCATAGAGGAACTGGATGAGCCCAACCACAGAAGCAGTTTCGTAGAGATGGTGGACAACCTGAGGGGCAAGTCTGGTCAAGGCTACTACGTGGAAATGACAGTGGGCAGTCCTCCACAGACGCTTAACATCCTAGTGGACACAGGCAGTAGTAACTTTGCAGTAGGAGCTGCCCCCCACCCTTTTTTACATCGATACTACCGGAGACAGCTATCCAGCACCTATCGGGACTTACGGAAGGGTGTATATGTGCCCTACACCCAGGGCAAGTGGGAGGGTGAGCTGGGCACTGACCTAGTAAGCATCCCTCATGGCCCAAATGTCACCGTACGTGCCAACATTGCTGCCATCACTGAGTCTGACAAGTTCTTCATCAATGGCTCTAACTGGGAGGGCATCCTGGGACTGGCCTATGCTGAGATTGCCAGGCCTGATGACAGCCTGGAGCCCTTCTTTGACTCTCTGGTGAAGCAAACACAAGTACCCAACCTCTTCTCCCTACAGCTGTGTGGCACTGGCTTCCCAAACCTCAACCAGTCTGAGGCAATGGCCTCAGTTGGTGGGAGCATGATCATTGGGGGCATTGACCATTCCCTATATGTGGGCAGTTTGTGGTACACACCTATCCGACGAGAGTGGTACTATGAAGTTGTCATTGTTCGGGTGGAGATCAATGGGCAGGACCTGAAAATGGACTGTAAGGAGTACAACTATGACAAGAGTATTGTGGACAGTGGTACCACCAACCTGAGACTGCCCAAGAAAGTGTTTGAGGCTGCAGTCAAGTCCATCAAGACAGCCTCCTCGGTCAGTGGAATTACGGACCCGCCTACAAGTACAGAGAAATTCCCAGATGGCTTCTGGCTAGGGGAGCAGCTGGTGTGCTGGCAAGCTGGCACTACCCCCTGGAACATCTTTCCAGTCATCTCACTCTACCTAATGGGTGAAGTCACTAATCAGTCCTTCCGAATCACCATTCTGCCACAGCAATATCTAAGGCCAGTGGAGGACGTTGCCACATCTCAAGATGACTGCTACAAGTTTGCCATCTCACAATCATCCACGGGCACTGTTATGGGAGCTGTGATCATGGAAGGCTTCTATGTTGTCTTTGACCGAGCCCACAAAAGAATTGGTTTTGCTGTCAGTGCCTGCCACGTGCATGATGAGTTCCGGACAGCAGCTGTGGAAGGGCCCTTTGTTACTGCAGACATGGAGGACTGTGGCTACAACATTCCACAGACAGATGAGTCGACCCTCATGACCATAGCCTATGTCATGGCTGCCATCTGTGCTCTCTTCATGCTTCCACTCTGCCTCATGGTGTGCCAATGGCGCTGCCTCCGCTGCCTGCGCCGTCAGCAGGATGACTTTGCTGATGACATCTCTCTGCTCAAGTGAAGGCCCTCCAGGCATCATAGGCCCTCTACGGCTGTCTACTCTGGCCACAGGCAGGAGACATGGAGATAGAACATGTGACCAGAGAACCTCAGGACCCTTACCCACCAGCCTGCCTATCTTGACAGGGAGAGAACCAGAAGATACTGGCAAGGTGCGTCCCACAGGGATAACGTCTTTAGAAGGGGGAGAGGAAAGAAGGACGCTCTGCAATGGCAGGAAACCCCTTGGTCACTTCAAACCTCAGCTAGGAAATTTTCTGCTGCTTGAAACTTCATCCCTAAAAATTTCACCACCCAAATCCTTCTCTTTTCCTTATTCCCAGAATTGGTACCATACCCAGCCTTTGCCCTGCTGGTGTCCTGGGATTAGACATGGCCTACCTTGGTTCTCTTCAGCAGGGGCTAATGTCCAATAGCCCCTTATTTTTGTGTAGAACCTACGTAAACAAGCCTAATTTGACTACCGGGATGAATTTTTAAAAATTTGTGAATAGATTAAGGTATTTAAGTGATTTTTATTGGGGGTGGGGAGAAGGCTCTGGTAAGAAAGGCATATAGGAAAAGAAGTTAGGGAAAAGCAGCAAATGGGAAGAACAGTCCATTTTAGGCCTTGCCATCTACATAGGATACCATCTCATATATCCCAAGCAGGAAGACCCCTATTTGGTAAGGCACTCCAGTTGTCATGAAAGAGCCAGACTGGTCCCCACACTATGGCCACTGATACTCCCATTCCTATTCCTCCTGATTGATTTCAAAGTACACTCAGAAGAAATCCTTGTGAAATTTGACCAGCGTCCTCATCATTGCCTTCAGGAAAGAGCAACTAGATTGCAAATCAAATTTCCCTCATTGAGGTCCACTTGGCAAATGACTTTTTTCACTGCCTGGACCCTCTGTTCCGAGAGCACTGCTAAGATTTCCTAACTTCCATTCCCCTCCTCCCTTTATGTCATGCCCCCAGAGAGAATAAATGGAACAAGGCAAAAAAAAAAAAAAAAGAATATCCCAAATTCCTCATATTATTGCATATATATATTTTCATTTATGGTAAAACTCAGATTTGCTGGGTAAGTCACCCCACAATACATTCAGAACTCCATTGTTCTTCAGAACACATTATTATATTCCCTCTAGTCTTTCTGGAGGGTGTTGAATTATCTTGCATTATTCCAATTGCCTTTCCTTTATATTTCAATGTTTTCTCCTGGTCAGTTGTTGAACTTTTTTCTGAATCAAATTGTCAAATTATTAAACTAATTATCTTAAGGTTTTTAGCCTTCATTTTCTTTGTTTTCGCTTTCCAGAGATGATCTCTGAATTCTTTTGTGAGAAATGCTGACAGTTTGGTTTCAATTAATTCTATAGGAAAAATGGTTGTTGCACAGTATGTGTAAGAAGGTATAAATCAGGATGAGGGAGGAAGGGTAGAGAAGCCTATCCAGTTATATAGCTGGAAGAAATCCCCTAGAAACAGGCCTGGGCTAAAACTGGCTCAGACCATCTAGGTCAAAGGATGGTCACCACATTTTCATTAAGATGCATGCTTAACTAGCCTTATGTGTAGTAACTGACATAACTCACAAAAAATTAAAGTATCATTATCTGATCATGGGACGCATGTAGGTCCTGCCTGGGTGGAGGGAATATACTAAGGAATAGATTTGTAATGGGCAGGTCTGAAAGATTATAACCCAGAAGAACTGGAACCAACACAGTTCTGAAAGGAGGAACAAAGCAGGAAATTCGAATGGAAGCAGCATAAAAGGGCTTACATTTGTCTGATTCTCTGTAGTCTTTTTAAAAAACAATCCATTTATTCTGGAAATAATAACTGGAAAATAAAGATAATGAAAATCTTCCTGACTCTCCAACCAGTATTATTTATTTACAAATTGAGTGGTATATATCTAATACTTTCTAGTCATATTTTATTTTCTATGTACCAAAGTTCTGGGCAGTTCTCTAGTGTTATTACATATTGGAGTTAAGGTTTTTTGTCGTGTGACATTCTTCTGGGAGAAGTATGATCCTTAGATTGTCTTTACACATTCTGTCTTTAAGATTAGCATGTTTTGCTTGTGTAATGAGCATAATTTTTAATGCCTGTTTTTCGCTTCTCTTCTTCTAGATTGTTTTTTTTTTACTTCTATATTTTGCAATTCCAGTGTATTGATCTATATTTTGTCTCTTTGGTGACACTTACTATTGCAGATTTTAGGTTGTTGTTTTCTTCCCATCATTTGTGCTGAGTAGGCAATAAAGTTCTGCTCTTCTAATGCAATTTTTTTAAATCCATCAAGAACTGTGTATTGTGGTTCCATGTTCTCTTCAAATTCCACAGAGTACCCTGCCTTGTCATTTTCTTTTGTTTTCCAGTGTCTATTCATAGATGCCTCAGCTCATTATTAACTCTGGAGGGCATATGTTTTCCTTCTGTTAAGGTTTTCCCTGTTGATTTATTTGCTTGTGATCAGTCTTTGAGTTTTCTGTGACCTAAGGTTTTTGTGGCTTTCAGTCATTTTTCTTCTTATTTTCTGCCATTTTTTCACTTTTAAGTCCACTCTGATGGTAGTTTTCCTGGAGGCTAGATCTCAAAGTACCTCACCTGAAGTTCATCAGCTGAAGTCTCTGCCTCAATTGATTTTACTGGAATAGAATTGGCCCCAATTGAAAGCTAAGTGCTTTCCCTTAGGATTAATGGAGTTCCCATATAGCCCCCCTACTCCCAACATTGTATCCTTTCTTGTGACCTTTCCCTCTTCCTCTATACTTCAGTGCTCTATCCCAGCACTGGCAATTCAGAGAGCTTCCATGCTGGCACTACGGGTTTTATTTCTGTATTTCTGCTCTCCTAGCCTCTGTAACAAGCATTGTCAATTTCAGTACCAGACACATATCCTGCCCCTTTCTGATTGTGCCATGGTTCTGCTACAGAACTATTTTGTCACATAGAACACTGATATCATAGCATGTGTGACCCCAGCGAGTTCCTGCGGCCTTGAGTACTGGTGCCTTACTGACTGGTTGTTATGGTAAAGCAAAATATCTACAGACCACAACCAAGAACTTCAAGGCACTAGAAAGAGGGAGGATGGATTAGAACAAGGCTTTGGATGTTGTTTCAAGCCCATGGGTATGGTCCTTAAGTCAGTTAGTACAGCCTCTCTTCCAGTATCATGGTGCACAGTCAGTGAGTGGCTACCAAATAAACTCTGGTGAGATGTCAGCTTATGTTTTGTTTTTAACCATCTTCTGAATTCCAGGTGGAGAGCATGGATAGAGTTGAGGTTGCTAAAACTTTACCTTACAATTTCTTTTCTTGAAGAGAGTGAAGGGATGAGAAAAAATCTAGTCTTCCATCTTGTTGAGCACATAATAACTAAATCTGTTATTATCAAACCATATTTGTACATAACTGATTAACTTCAAGTACATGGATGATGACTAAAAGGTTTAGTTTTGGGCTTTTAAGATGATTTCATATCTGTGCAGAGATTTATACTAGGCACTGGAAGAGATAAGACTTAATTGCTGCCTTCTAACTTCTAGCATCTAGTATAAATCCCTGCACATAGTAGGTACTTGATGTTTATGTGTCATATTGTATTCCATAACCTATAGTGTTTTTTTTTTAAAGAAGATAACATGGAATACCTTTTGTAAGACTTACAATCTACAAGTGGATCTCTTAACTCTGATTAATCTAAGGTGTTTTCTTGAATGCTCCCCCTTAAAAAAAACATACTGTTATATATTAAAGACTATCTTTGAATCTGTCTTAGGGGTAGGTCAATTAATCATTCAATCTACAACCATTTAGGAAACATTTAAGCTGTTCTAGGCATGGTACTTGATGATGGAGTAAGAGTAATAGGGGAGCACTTGGTTTTTCCTCTCATTCAGAGAGTTAATATAGACATAGAAAGTAGAGAAAAGCATCACCCTTTTTGGAAGAAAACTTAGGTACAGGATTTATAGCAATTATCAAACTATTAAGATGTAAAAAGTGTCGGTGAAAATGTTATCTGGATGCTTTGGGCTCAAGTATAAATAAATATCCTCAAATGGTTCAAAGAAAATCTCAACCAGCATTGAGAGTACAGTTTTACAACATGGAATACAGTTTTACAACTACTAGCTCTGATGAAGGCCTCATTTAAAAAATATATGGAGAATTAAGTCAAATTTGCAAGAATACAAGTTATTCCCCAATTGATAAATGGTCAAAGGATATGAACAGGCAGTTGTCAGAGGAATAAATTAGAGCTATCCATAGTCATATGGAAAAGTGCTCTAGATTGTTACTGATTAGAGAGATAGGTACTCTGAAGTACCACATCACACATATCAGGTTGGCTAAGGTGTCAAAACAGAAAAATCCAAATATTGGAGAGGATATGGGAATGTTGGAGCACTAATTCATTGTTGGTGAAGCTATGAACTGATCCAGCCATTCTGGAAAGCAATTTGGAACTATGCCCAAAGGGCTATGGAGATGTGCATACCTCTTTACTCAACAATACCACTTCTAGGGCTATATATATACCAAAGATATCATAAAAATTGGAAAGGACCTACATGTACAAAAATATTTATAGCATCTTTTTTTGTGTGGGTCAAGAACTGGAAGTTGAGGGGATGTCCATCAATTGGGGAATGGCTAAACAAGTTGTGGTATATGAATGTAATGGAATACTATTGTGCTATTTTAATGGTAACAGGAATTTGAAGATCTTCCGTGCCCCTTGTATTTACAATCAAGCAGGTACTTAGCACTTAGTTTCAAGTCAAGTATTAAGACCCAGAACTTGTGAATCTCACAGTGGAACAGGGAGGAGCTAATATAAGGAAAAGCCCAAGCTGAGAGAGATGCCAGAACTTCTGGGAGCACACATCTGGAGGCTGGTCTGATATTGCTGGAGAGAGAGAAGAGAACTGAGAACTGAACTGAGAACTAAAAAGAAATGAGAAATGAGAAGAGAGGAGAACAGGGAAGGGACATGGCTATACTGTCTGCACTTTCTCTGTTTTGATGTTACCTTGTCAGATTCTTCTGCTAATAGAGGATGGTATTGTTGTTACAGAAGCCCTGGGACCTTGCTGCTACTTCAGAAGCCCTGAAAGAGGATTTTCTTGTTGTATGTTTACAGAAATTCTGAAGGAGCATCTTGCTGATGATTTCAGAGATCTTGGGATTATACTGATGATTGTATTGATTCCTCAGACCTTGGTATTGGGTCTAGGTTTATTTCACAAGCAGAAAGTGAATTAATGAGGATGCTGGCAATGTGAATGAATGTTATTCTGTTAATGTTATTATGTTAAGCTTTGTCTTCCAGGAAAAGAAACTGTGAAGGACTTGAGGTGTACTAGACACTGTGATCTTCAGTATGGAACAGGAACTGGACAAGGGGCTGGACAACAAGAAGCTGGCAGGAGCTGGGACCATGGAAGGGGAACCATGGAAGTGGAGAGCCAACTTCGAGTTAAGGTGAAAAGACCTCTCCTTGGGTATTTAATGCAAACTGAGAAGATCATGATTTACTAAGGGTGAAGAAAGTTGACCTTTACAATTAGATGGTTAAGTTAATGACTTACTAATTAAGGATGATTGGAAACTAATCTCCAATCAAGGAGAAAGAAGACTTTTTAATTAAAGAGATTAAAACATGTGACCTAGGGGTGGAGAGCTTTTGACCTCAGTACTCTGTGTCAATTAAGGAGGCTTGCCTCCTTAAGAATGATTGGGTTATTAAATGAATGTACTTTGTTTAAAACTATGTAACCCCGTTGGTGAAAACTACATGGCTATTTTAGTGATAAGTTGTTAAGTTGTAATGTTGTAAATGCTGTATTTTGATTTTCTGTGAATGTTTTGTCTTATTTTATTACTGAATGAATAGAGAGTTCACTGTATACATACATACATACATATATGTATGTATGTATATATATATATACACATATATACATACATACATATATATATATATATATATATATACTGTATAATCAGAACCTTGAAAGCTTTTCACAGCGGCAGTCCTCTGGAAAGCTATTCATGCTTGGCTTTACAGCTATAAGAAATGATGGGGGGGGGGGGCAGCTAGGTGGTGCAGTGAATAGAGTGCTGGCCCTGGAGTCAGAAGGACCTGAGTTCGGAGCCGGCCTCTGACACTTAATCCACACAAAACAAAAAAACATAGCCTTGTAACCTTGGGCAAGTTACTTAACCCTAATTGCCCTAAAGGGGCGGCTAGGTGGCACAGTGAGTAAGAGCGCCGGCCTCGGTGTTGGGATGATCCGAGATCAGATCCGGCCTCAGAAAATGAGCACCCACGCATAAATAATGACTAGCCGTGTAACCTTGAGCAAATTACTTAACCCAAATTGCTTAACAAAAAAAAAAAAAGAAAGAAAGAAATGATGGGGGTGGCTAGGTTATGCAGTGAGTAGAGCGTCAACCTTGGAGTCAGAAGGATCTGAGTTCAGATCCGGCCTCAGACAGTTAACACATCCACAAACAAAAACCTAACTGTGTGACCTTGGGCAAGTTACTTAACCCCAATTGCCCTCCAAAAAAAAAAGCGCAAAAAAAAAAGAAAGAAATTATGAACAGGCCGACTTCAGAGTAATATGGAAAGGCTTACATGAACTGATGCTGAGTGAGGGGAATAAAACCAGGAGAATATTGTACATAGTAACAGCCACAGTGTGAGAGGCCTGACTTTGATAGACTTAGCCCTTTTCAGAAATGCAAGGACCTAACATAATTCCGAAGAACATATGAGGGCAAATACCAGTCATATGCAGGACGAGAACTATGGAGTCAGAATGTAGAATGACGCAAACTTTTTTTTTTCTTTCTCGTGGTTTTTCTCAGTCATTATAATTCTCCTATGCAAAAAGACTAATTTGAAAATGTGTTTAATAGGAATGTACGTGTAAAGCCTATATCAGATTGCAAACCCTCTTGGGGAGGGGTGAGGAGGAGGAAGGGGGAAAAATTAAAAACCTGTGGAAGTGATTGCTGGAAACTAAAAATAAATAATTTAATTTATAAACTTAATTGGTGGAAATCATGTCTGGGGCATTTTCAGTATCAATAAACCATAAACCATCCCTAGCCTATCAGAGAGGGGACACTCAGGGCATTCCAAACAGAGTCCAAGTGTCACAAGGTGTCCAGGAAAATTTTGAAAAAATACCTTAGGTAAAAATCAGCCCCAGTAGTCCCAAAAGTCAGTGGCAGAAATGCAACAGAAGATTAACCCCTAAGTGAAGTCTCAGGAGAAAGAACCCCATAGAGACTTGAGCATTGTTTGGTTTGAACTGTAAAACTGCTCACGAACCCCGATTCCATTAATTTTCCAAGGACACATCCAAAAATCAAGGAAGAATTTCCTTGGTTTGAGAGATACCCTGGGGAAACACTTATGACAATAGCACCCAAATAATAAGGCCAAATGAAGTCTCAGAGAGAAGAATAATTACTTGACTATAAAGATTTCAGGATAAAATTAAATACAAGATATGAAGTAGAAAAATTAGGGAGGAAAGAAAGGAAAGGAAACAAGAATTGATGTCTTAGAAAAGAAGATTGAAAACCCAAGAACTGAAAGCTCTGATAATTAGAATTTACCTGGTGAAGAGAATATAACAAGAAATATCAAAATGAAATAAATAAAGAAGGAGAAAATTAAAAAAAAATTAACTAACATAACAATTAATGCAAAAACAGATCAAAGAGAAATAATCTATGAATTATCTGACTGTATGAAAACTATAATTTAAAGAGTTTGGATGACATATTTTAGAAGATTATAAATGAAAATTATCCAGAAATCTTCAAAGCAGAAGGCAAAGTGAAGAAAAAGAAATAAACCATGAGACATTTCATAATAAAAATCACAAGAAATTTCCTTTTAAAATCCAGAACTTCTGGTTCAAAGAAAAAATACTCTAAGCAGCCAAAAGGAATCAATTCAAAAACTAAATATCCATGAGAAAGGTTATACAAGTCTCAACAGTTGCCACTATAAAGGAGACTAGAGTTTGCAGTATGATATTAAAAATCAAGAACTGGGTTTTAGCCCCAGGGCAGCAGGGCCATTGGCTGGCTGGAGGGACCACCAGCAGCTGTGGCGATTCCAGAATTATCAACATAGACATGCCTAGGACAAAGTGAGAGGTTAGGGCCCTAGGGACTTTGGGACTAGTATATGGGGAACGAGTTGGCTTCCTCCCCTGGGGGCTAGAAGCCACTGAGGAGACATGCCATTTTGCAGTTTTCAGAGGCATCTCCAGCTCCTGGCCTGTGAACTGTAGGGAGATCCAGTGATCAGTCTTGGGGGGGTAACCGCTCTTGCTTTAACCTCCCTGGATCTGGATTGTGATCTGGAGTGGAGGTTGTGGTTGGGTTTCCAGCTTGCCAGAAATGGAAGTTGTCCCCCCACACATTCGGGACAAAAGATCCCCTGTCTGGCAGAGCCATACTGTGGGAACAAGCCCAAAAGTCAAGTAATTAAGTGGCACCATGCCAAGGCAAAGGAAGCAAATTAAACAGAAAAATGCAACCTTAGACTCCTACTTTGGGGGCAAAGAGGATCGAAGCATAGAAGAGGAGGAGTGCTGTGAGGTCAGAAATCCTGCTCCAAAAGCCCCAAAGGAAAACATGAATGGATTACAGGCCATAGAGGACCTTCAGAAGGACTTTAAAAACCAAATAATAGAAGTGGAGGAATAATTGGGAAGAGAAATGAGAAGGATGCAGGAAAAGTATGAAATGGGGGTCAACAGCCTGACTGAGGAAAACAACACCTTAAAAATAGACTAGCTCAAATGGCAAAGGAGGCCCAAAAGTTAATGAGGAGAAGAATGCCTTAAAAAGCCAAATTTTCCAGATGGAAAAAGAATCTCAAAAATTCACTGAGGAGAGTCATTCCTTCAGAGTTAGACTGGAGCAAATGGAAGCTAATGACTTTATGAGAAATCAAGATGCTCTTAAGCAGATCCAAACAAATGAAAGATTAGAAGGCAATGTGAAATATGTCATGGGAAAAACCACTGACCTGGAAAATAGATCCAGGAGAGACAATTTAAAAGTTATTGGACTACCTGAAAGACATGATTAAAGAAAGAACCTAGAAATCACCCTTCAAGAAATTCTCAAGGAAAACTGCCCTGATGTTTTAGATCAGGAGGGCAAAATAGAGGTTGAAAGAATCCAGAGATCACCTCCTGAAAAAGATCCCAAAAAGAAAACTCCCAGAAATATTATAGCCAGGTTCCAGAATCCCCAGATCAAGGAGAAAATACTACAAGCAGCCAGGAAGAAACAATTTCAATATTGTGGAAACACAATCAGAATGGCACAGGACCTGGCAGCTTCTACAGTGAAGGACCGAGGGCATGGAATATGATATTCCAGAGGGCAAAAAGCTGGGACTGAACCCAAGGGTCACCTACCCAGCAAAACTGAGTATCTTGTTTCAGGGGAAAATATGGTCATTCAGTGGAATAGAGGACTTTCAAGCATTCTTGATGAAAAAACCAGAGTTGAATAGAAAATTTGACATCCAGACACAAGAAGCAAGAGATGCCTGAGAAGTCATGAACCCCTTGGGCAGTCTAATGAAGCCTATAAACCCCTTCTCAGAATACTGTTTTTGAATGCTTAAAGTGAAATTCATAATATTTGAATGGAAACCAATTTTATTAAAATGTGGTGAATGGAATAAAAAAAATAAAACTAAAAATCTTCAAACCATCAATTCATTTTTAACTTACTGTGACATGTTATAAGAAATGATCTAATCACAGGTTTTGCCATACTAAACCCAATTTTTGAACAGTTTTAATCAGATAATAAATTCTTTCTCCAGTGTTTTATGATCTTGGGATATGTAAAAAGTCTATTATATGCATTTATTTCTTATTTTGTATTATCTAATTTGTTTTCTTGACCTATTTTAAAATCTAGTATTTGAAAGTTTTAATAGTCACTAATTTATAGTTTAAGATGAGAATGTAAATGAATTCCCCTCTTCCTTTAAAAAAACAACGACTTATTATCCAAATCTTCCATACAAATGTTGTTAATTCTTTTAAAAATCACAGTGGATTTTGATTAGTTGTTTACTAAAATTAATTTTGTTATTACTAATTACCATGTTTGTTGTATTGACACTACTTAGCCCTATGTATTTTATTTTATGCTACAATTGTTTTTCAAATTGTATTAGTAGGTCTTGTGTGTTTCAGTAGATTCATATTAAATTAGGCTTTTATTTAATTTTTTTGTAGATGATTATTATATTTCTATCAGTTTCTTTTTTCTGTTAGAGATACAAAATTATGATGACATTGTTCCTTTATCTGATCTGCTATTTTATTTAAAATTTTCATTATCCTTAAAAAAAAGAATTAACAGTATCTAAATACTTAAAGAAAAATAAATTAATTACAGAAAGAAATTTGTAGTAAAACTATAATAATGAAAGAACTTAAAGTAACTATGAGAGACCTAGACAAATCTAATCAAAAGATTAAAAAATATAGAACTTTACAGAAATTAGAAATACCAGACATCTGTAATTAATGAATGGTAATAGAAGAGAAGTTACATACTACTCAGCTGTTTACTGTACATGACATGACAGCTTTACAATAATGGTGTAAAGTCATAAAGACCTCATCAGTTAAAAATAAAAAAAACAGTACCGAACACATAATTTACTGTCTCTAATGGAATCAAAATGTATTCAGTAACAGTTCCTTAAAGAAAGAACCTGAAAGTAGTGGGAGGCTAAATAATATGCTTCTAAGGAACTAGTAGGTTGAAGAATGAAATACAGAACCATTAGTAAATTTCACCAAAGAAAATAGTAATAATGACTTAAAATATCAAAACTTATGTGATGTAGTTAAGCAGTTCTGATGAGAAAATGTCTATCTCTGTTTTCATCAACAAAATAGAAGATAAGTCAATGATTCAGACATGTAGTTTAAAACAATAATCATGAGAGATAAAAAATCTTCAACATAATAACAAAGTAGAAATTGTGGAAAAAATTTAAAAGATAAAATTAGAAGCAGAAAGGCCATTTAATTGATAAATAATACATGGAGCTTTTTTCCCTTAAAATAAACTAAATAGATCAAACTTAGGTCAATGGATTTAAAAAGAAAAAAATCTTACTTGTATAACATGTAAAATAACTTAAAACAATTAAAGATGAAATAAAAGAAATCATTAGAAGCTATTTTCCCATTAATATACTAAAAAATTCAGATTAAATAGATAGATAATTTCAAATATATAAATTAACTAGATTTGAAAAAAGAAAAAGACTATTCAAATAACCAACATCAGAAACAGAAACTGAACAAGTCATAATTTTTACCCAAAGGGGGGAAAATCTTCTAGCACCAGATAAATTCCAAAATGAATTCTATTTAATGTAAATAATAATTTATTCTAATATTACTTAAATTTTTTGTGATAAGTAAGGAAGACATCCTTCTAATATGTTTTATGGGGGAAAAAATGATCATGGTACTTAAACCAGAGAGAGAAAATTACAGACCAATATCCCTAATGAACACTGGTGCAAAAATTATATATGTGTGTATACATATGTTTATATACACGCATATATACACATATGTAAATATTATCAAATACCTTACATGTTAACAAGTTTATTAATGAATGAATATAATATTTATTAAACCTTTACTATATCCAAACACTGGGGATAAAAATAGAAAAAGAAGATAGTCCTCTGTTTTCAAAGAGCTCTCCATTCTAATGGGGGAAAAACACATATGGAAGGTTTCAAGTATATATCTGGAAAGATTCCAGGGTCTTTAGAGTATAGCAGCAAAACAATCAATCCAGCGCTAAAGACTGATTAAGCATCTACTATGTTCCAGGTACTTTGTTAAGTACTGGGGATACAAATAGAGCTAAAAAACAGCCCCTGCTCCTAATGAATTTACAGTCTAATGGGAGAGACAAGATGCAAACAAATACATTCAAAGCAAACTGTACGTAAGATAAATGGGAGATAATAAATAGAAGGAAACTGCTTGAATAAAGAATTGCATAAACCTTCCTTGAGAAGGTGGAATTTTAGTTGGTCCTCAAAGGAAGGCGGAGAGGTCAATAGTTAGAAAAGGAGGGAGAGGGTTTCAGGCATGGGAGACAGCCAGAAAGAATGTCCTGAGCTGAGAGATGAAGTGAGTTATCATGGAGAAGACAGGCCAGTGTCAATAGATTAAAGAGTACATGTCAGAAAATAAGTTATGGGAAGGAAGGAGTGTAGGTTATATAGGGCTTTGAATGCACAGAGGACATTTTGTATTTGTTGCTGGAGGGAATAAGAAATCACTGGATCTTATTGATTGGGGAAGGGAGTTATGTGATTGGATCTATGTTTTAGGGAAATCACTTTAGTGACTGAATGGAGGGTAGATTGGAATGGGGAGAGATTTGAGGCAGGCAGACCGACCAGGAGTCTATTGCAATAATTAAGGTATGAAGTAATAAGGTTTGGCACCTGAGTGGTAGCAACATTATTGGAGGGACTATTGAGGGTAGTATTGGATAAATATTTCAAAGCTGAAATCTAGAGGCCTTGGAAACAGCTTGGGGGATGAGAGATAATAAAGAATCTAGAATAACTCCTAGATCATGGGTTTGAAAGCTTGGACAAATGCTATTGTCCTCTACAGGAATAAGGAAGGATTTGGGTGAAAGAGAATTCTGCTGTGGACATACTGCATTTAAGATGTCTATTAGACATCCTGGGGGTGGCTAGGTGGCGCAGTGAATAGAGCGCCGGCCCTGGAATCAGAAGGACCTGAGTTCGGAGCCGGCCTCCGACACTTAATCCATACAAACAAAAACCTAGCCGTGTAACCTTGGGCAAGTTACTTAACCCCAATTGCCCTAAAGGGGCGGCTAGGTGGTGCAGTGAGTAAGAGTGCCGGCCTCGGAGTTGGGATGACCGGAGATCAGATCCTGCCTCAGAAAATGAGCACCCACACATAAATAATGACTAGCCGTGTAACCTTGAGCAAGTTACTTAACCCCAATTGCTTTAAAAAAAAAAAAGACATCCTGTGTGAGATGTCTGAAAGGCAGTTGGAGAGTCAAGACTGGTGATCAGCAGAGAGAATAAAGCATAAAAGTTCAATTTGAGAGTCATCAAAACAAAGATGTTAATTAAATTTCATGGGAGATCATGAGATCACCAAATGAAGTAGTATAGAGGAAGAAGAGAAGAGGGCAACAGACAGACCACTAAGGGATATCTATGGCTAAAGGGTGTGATCTGGTAGAGGAGCCAGAAAAACACACAGAGAAAGGGCAGTAAAAAAGGCAGGACGAAACCCAGGAAAGAGAATTATCCTGAAAACCTGGAAAGAAAAAAAATGTATCACGGATAGAGTGATCAACAACACCAAAGGCTTCAAAAATGTTAAAAAGAATGAAGATTGAAAAAAAGAATTTGTCAAGTAAGAGACATTTAGGTAACTTTGAAAAGAGCAGTTTCAGTGAAACAATAAGGTTGGAAGCCAGATTGTAAAGGTTTAAGGAGAGTGAAAGGAGATAAAGGGGAAACACCTATCAAAGAAGGATTTTTTGAGCAGTTTAGCTCCAAAGGTCAGGAGAAATACAGGACTATAGTTAGCAGAAATGGAGGAGTCAAGTGGCAAGAGTATAAAAGAGCATGGTCAATAGGAAACAAGCCAGTAGAGAGAGAAAGGGATTCAAAATAAGTGAAAGATTGAAGATGGTAATCTGCTGGAGGAGATGGGATGTAGTGAGATCTCTTAAATAAATACAGACATTTCTTTTTTTAGTGCTTACATTATTTCTGGGTCTTGTTTTGTTAATTTGTACAATACTTCAAACTTTTTCATTATTATTATATCAATTATGGTGATATGTGATCACTGATCTTTGATGTTACTATTACAATTGTTTAGGGGTGCCACAAACCACACTCAGATTAGACAGCAAATTTAATTGACAAATATGTGTGTGTTTCCTGATTGTTCCACTGACCTGCTATCTCTCATCTCTCTCCCTCTGCTGAAGCCTCCCTACTTCCCAACATATATCAATATTGAAATTAAGCGAAATAATAACCCTACATAATAATAAGCCTCTCATCGTACAAGGGAAAGGAAGAGCCAATCTATGGGGCAAACTTCATTATTGTCTTATTTTAAGAAATTTTCACAGCCACCCCAAACTTTAGCAACCACTATATTGATCAATCAGTAGCTATCAACACTAAATCGAGACCTTCCATCATCAAAAAGATTACTACTTGCTGATGACCCAGTAATTTTTAGCAATAAAGTATTTTTAATTAAGGTATGTATATTTTGACGTAATACTATTGCATATTTAATAAGGTACAGAATAACGTAAACATAACTTCTATATGAATTGGGAAAGAAAAACATTTGTGTGACTCACTTTATTGTTATATTAATATTATTGTGGTAGTCTGGAACTGAACCCTTTTACATCTCTGAAATATTCCTGTAGAGGGATTAGCTTATTAAAAGGTAATATCTCTTCTTTAATGTCATTTCCATTGATAAAATCATATCGCTTTCTGATGTCTAAACATTTGACAGTGCCAAGGATTTTGGTGACAAGAACTTTCTTTTTCTTGTCAATAGATAACGATTATAGCACCTGCAGGAACAATTACCAACTTGCATCTCTTTAGGTATTGCTTCTTAAGATGATGACTAAAGATGCTGGACTTAAACTATTGCTATTCCCAATGTTCTTGGGTTCAAGATCATGGACTATCTCCATTAGGGATAGATCTTTAAATAAAAAAAGGAAACATAACACCAAAAATATTTAAGAGAGAAGGACAAAAGGAACCAGAGATTGTCCCTTTTATATTATACACTATAACCAGATTGTTTTTGCATCAGAATCATTTTTAAAATATGGAGTCCCAAATTCTCTCCTTCCTTCCCTTTACCAATCCAGAAGGCAAGAAATTTTATATTATTTATACATATGAAGTCATGGAACACATATTTCATATTAATCATGTTGTAAAAGAAATAAACAATAAAAACAGTTTCAAAAAATAAAGTATGCTTCAGTCAGCAGCCAGAGTTCATCAGTTCTTTTTAAGAAGTAAATAGTATTTTTTCCTCATGGGTCCTTTGGAATTGTCTTTGGGCATTGTCTTGATGAGAGTAGCTACCTTTCACAGGTGATCATCCTTACAATATTGCTGTTACAGTGAATTATGTTTTCCTGGTTTTGTTAGCCTTACTTTTCATAAGTTCATATAAGTCTTTCAAGGTTTTTCTGAAAGTGTCCTGCTCATTATTAGTGTCCCAATTTTTCCACATTGCTTCTAGCATTTGTTGTTTTCCTTTTCTGTCATATTAACTAATCTAATAGGTTTGAGGAGGTATCTCAGAGTTGTTTTAATTTGCATTTCTCTAATCAATAGTGATTTACAGCACTTTCTTCTGTTATTATTGAAAGCTTTGATTTCTTTTTCTGAAAGCTGCCTTTTCATAGCCATTACCCATTAACCATTTACCAACTAGGGAATAGCTTTTATTTGGATCAGTTCCCTATATAATTGAGAAATGAGACTTTTATTAGTGAAACTTGCCACTATTTCCCCCTCCTCCATTATGTTTCCCTTATAATTTTGGCAGCATTAGTTTTATTTGTAGGAAAACTATTTTTAAGCTCAATATCATGTCATCAAAATCATGTATTTTACATCTCATGTTGTTCTCTATTACTTATTTCATTATAAACTCTTTACTTACCCATAGACCAGACAAGAACATTTTTTCCATGCTCCCCTGGGCCTCAATGAATATATCACTGGGCCTAGAATCAGGAAGAGCTGAGTCCAAATTCAGCCTCAGATACTTGCTAGCTGTGTGACCCTGTAGAAGTCACTTAACCGCTGTTTGCCTTAACCCACTCGAGAAAGAAATGGAAAACAACTCTACTATCTTTACCAAGAAAATCCCATGAACAGTATGGTAAGTTCGATTATGAAAATTTAGATATGACTGAACAAGAAACAATAACTTTTTTAAAAGGACATCACCATTTATGTCTAAATCATTTATCCTTTTTGACCTTATCTTGGTATACACTGTGAGATATTGGTCTATATCTAGCTTCTGCCAAACAGCTTTCCAGTTTCCCTAGCAATTTTTGTCAGATGTTGAGTTCTTACCCCCCAAAGCCTTGATCTGTCATTTACTATTGTGCATTGTGTTTCTAATCTATTCCACTGATCCACCACTCTAGTTTTTAGTCAGTACTAAATTATTTTGATGATTACCACTTTAAGAGTTTGAAATCTAGAAATGCTAGGCAGTTTTCTTTAACATGTTTTCATTGATTCCCTTGAGATTCTTAACCTTTCATTCTTTCATATGAATTTTGTTACTATTTTTATAGCTGTAAAAACAATTCTTTGATCATATGATTGGCATGGAACTGAATATGTAAATTAACTAAAGTAGAATTTTCATTTTTATTATATTGACTCAGCCTACCCATGAGCAATTAATATTTTCTCAATTGTTTAGATCTTTATTTATAATTGTGTTCATATAATCCCTGGGTTTGTATTCGTAGGTAGACTCCCAAGTATTTTATAATTTCTGTTGTGATTTTAAATAGAATTTCCCTTTCTATTTATTACTGCTTGGTTTTGTTGGTGATATATATTGAATTGCTGATAATTTATAATAGATTTATTTTATATCCTACAACTTTCCTTTAGTTGTTGATTGTTACAATTAGTTCCTTTAGCTGATTCTATATGGTTCTCTATGTATAACATCATATCATCATCTGCAGAGAACGATAGATTTGTTTCCTCATTGCTGATTTTCATTAGTCCAAATTAAGATTTCTAGTAAAATATAGAATAATAGTGTTGGTAATGGACATTCTTGCTAGGAGAAATACTTTTCAAAATACCTATGGAAGGGGTGGCTAGGTGGCACAGTGAATAAAGCACCAGCCCTGGCATTAGGAGGACCTGAGTTTAAATCAAGCATCAGACACTTGACACACTTACTTGCCATGTGACCTTGGGCAAGTCACTTAACCCCAATTGCCCTGCCTTCCTCCCTCCAAAAAGCAAACAACAAAATCAACAAAAACAACTATAGAAGAAATAAAATACCTTGGGTATATTTTTCAAGATTAATACTATGGACTCTATGAATCTAAATAAAAGTACTCTTTACAGAAATTAAATATAACCAAATATTTGAACTGAAATCAATTGCTCATGGCTAAGTCAAGTCAATATGATAAAATGGCAATATTACCTGAATTTGTTTATTTATCTTACGTTGCACAAACACTGCAAAAATATTTTTCCCAAATTTCCCAAATATCTTCTGGTTTACATCATTCATTTCCACCAGATTTTGAGTTACAATTTTTTCCCCATTTCCCCCCCACCCACCACCCCAGAATAGCAGTCCCACAGGATATCACTTCATCCAATCTGCTTTCTCCCATATCTTTTCCCATACCCCCTTCGACTTTTCCAGTAGGGCAAGGTGAATCTCTGTACCCCAATGCCTGTATATCTTATTTCACAATTATATGTGAATTAGTATTAATAACAGTATTTATATATTTTCAAAACATTTGATTTTAAAACTTCAATTTCCAGATTCATTCCCTTCCTCCTTTGTCACCCACCCTTACTGGGAAGACAAGCAATTCAGTATATGTTATACATGTGTAGCTATGCAAAACACCACCATAGTAGATAAATTGTAAAAGACTGACTCTATTTCCCTCCAACCTATCCCACTTCCTACTTGGTCTATTCCCTACTTTGATCTTGTCCCTTTTCAAAAGTAGGTGCTTTGAACTTTCTTCGCCTCCTTCCCTCCCATCCTCCCTTCCATCATCCCACCCCTCATGTCTTTCACCCCTTCTCTCCTGTAGGGTGAGATATCCTATTTAGTATGTATATCATTCTCTCCCTGAGCAAAATTCAATGAGAACAAGGTTTTGCCTTTTTGCCTTCCTGTTCTTCCCCTCCCTTGTAACCATTTTCCCTTGCCTCTTCTATATGAGATAATCTACCCCATACTGTCTCTCCCCATCTCCTATTGTTATACCCCCACTCTCACCTCTTGATTTCACCTTTTAAGTATCATCCGTTCCTATTAAATTCATACTGTGCCCTCTAACTATGTATACCTGTATACATATATACCCACATTCACGTAAGTATTCATATGCCCATCTACCCTTCTTCAACTATTTTCATAGTGAGAAATGTTTCATCAGTTACAGTTATCATTTTTCCATGTAGGAATGTAAATAGTTCAACTTTTATATGTTCCTTTTGATTTCTTTTCCCTCTTAACCTTCTCAAGCATCTCTTGCTTCTTGTATCTGAATGTCAAGTTTTCTATTCAACTCTGTTTTTTTCATCATGAATGTTTGAAAGTTCTCTATTCTAATGAATGACCATATTTTCCCCTGAAACATGGTACTCAGTTTTGCTTGGTAGGTGATTCTGGTTTTAATCTTAGCTCCTTTGCTCTCTGGAATATCATATTCCAAGCCTTTCAGCCTCTCAGTGTAGAAGCTGCCAGATCCTGTGTTATCCTGATTGTGTTTCCACATTATTCAAATTGTTTCTTCCTGGCTGCTTGTAATATTTTCTTCTTGATCTGGGAATTCTGGACACTGGTATAATATTCCTAGGAGTTTTCCTTTTGAGATCTTTTTCAGGAGGTGATCTGTGGATTCTTTCAACCTCTATTTTGCCTTCTGGTTCTAAAACAGTCTAAAACAGCAGGGCAATTTTCCTTCAGAATTTCTTGAAGGATGATTTCTAGGTTCTTTCTTCATCATGGTTTTCAGCTGGTCCAATAATTTTTAAATTATCTCTCTTGGATCTATTTTCCAGGTCAGTGGTTTTTCCCATGAAATATTTCACATTGACTTCTATCCTTTCATTTGTTTTATGTGTTTGACAGCATCTTGATTTATCAGCATCTCATAAAGTCATTAGCTTCCATTTGCTCCAATCTAATTCTGAAGGAATGATTCTCATCAGTGAGCTTTTGAGATTCTTTTCCCATCTGGCAAATTCGGCTTTTTAAGGTATTCTTCTCCTCTTTGCCTTTTTGAGCCTCTTTGGCCATTTGAGTTAGTCTATTTTTTAAGGTGTTATTTTCCTCAGTCAGGCTGTTGGCTCTGATTTCATACTTTTCTTGCACCTTTCTCATTTCTCTTCCCAGTTTTCCTCCACTTCTCTTATTTGTTTTTTTTAAATCCTTCTTAAGGTCCTCTATGGCCTGTAACCAGCTCATATTTTCATTTTGGGCTTTTGCTGCAGGATTTCTGACCTCCTTATCCTCCTCCTATTCCATGCTTCTTTGCCCCCCAAATAGGAGTCTAATATTGCATTTTTCTGTTTATTTTCTGTTTATTTTGTTTCTTTTGCCTAGGCATGTTGCCACTCAATTACTTGACTTTGGGGCTTGTTGCCACAGTAGGACTCTGCCACCAGCCAGGGAAGCTTATGTCCTAAACACTGAGGTTTTCTCAGCTAGTGGAGGTATTAGCTGGGTGCCCTTTCTGAAGCCACCACACACTCTGGCAAGATGGTCATGCACCCCAAGACCTCCACCCCAGACTGCAATTCAGATCCAAGAAGGTTAAAGCAAGATTAATTCCTCCCCCCCCCCCACAAGAATGACTGCTGGTCCCCCTACAGTCCTTAGGCCAGGAACTGATACTGCAACATGCCAGCAGCGCCAAGTCTACTCAGCAGCTTCTCACCCCCAAGGACAGAGGCCACACACTCTCCCAACCAGTCCTAAAGTCAATACTACACTGACCTCTCACTTTGTCATTGACTTCTATGTGTTGTTAATCCTGGAAACACCACAGTTGCTGGTGTTCTGGGGTCCCTCCAGCCGGGTGGTGGTCTGGACACCCTTTGGCTAAAGCCTCAGACTCAGGGCTGTCTTTTTTGGGTGACCATGTACCCTGACAGTCCCATGGTGTTCTGCGGTAATAAAAGTCCACTTTTTAAAATTTAATCTTGGGGATCTTCTGTCTCGCTTTTATTAAGGTACAACATTTGGAGGCCCCAGTGAGATTTGGCATGTTCCATGTCACCCTAAAGTTCCCCAAATAAGAAGAGCTCTCAGCTTCCAGAGGTAGGCATCTGTTCGCCCCGAGCCCTAGGGGGGTTAGCCCCTGATGACATTCCAGGACCCCAGGTCTTGAGGATGGAAGATTGCACCTGCCTCCTGACTCCAACTTGCTCCTCATTTGGCTTTTCGTGGATCCAGGACCTTCAGTTTGGGGTTCCTTCAGGGTTTGCAGGCAATTCAGAAAAAAACTGCTTCCCTCAGCTCTCCTGATCCCAATCCTGAGTTCCAACTCAGCTTACCTGTTTCAACCTGGGGATTCTGTGCTGGTAAAAAAGAAATTCATGGTCTGGAGCTGAGGTAGAAGGGACCACACGTCATGATCCCCACTACACCTACTGCTGTCAAGGTGGACTCTATTCCCACATGACTCCATTGCACCAGAGTGTAGCCTGCTGTCACCTCAGAATGGAAAACAGAAGTCCACAAGCACCCCCTAAAACTAAGACTATCTGATCCTCTCCCTGATTCCCCTTTTACCTCCTTGCTCAGTCCCCCACAATCCCCATGCCCCCAGACCAAACTATACCTGGGTACTAACCACAGGGAATGGACAATCCTGGACTTTTCCAGAACTGGAGCACACAGCTACCCCTCAACTCCCTGTTCCCCAGAACTGTACTATTTGGGAGCCCACCAGTAGATGCAGGTTACCTACTCTGTTCAGATACAGGATGTCCGTGCGACTGTGCTTGTGTCACAGCTTACCTCCTCCCCTCTCCTAGTCTTGGTGCCTCCATGTGCTACTAGGCAGGCAGTAATGAGGGATTGGACCCATTACTCTGAATCCATACAATCTCGTCTGACCCCTAGCGACCCATGTCCAAATCTCACCATTCAAAATCCCTCTGACCCTGCCTGGGGAACCCCAGTTTTTCGAGTTCTGGGAATCATAGTCCCTGAAGGGGAGGAGGGAGCGCAGGTGGGAAAAACCTTAGTACTGACTATAAGCAAAAAGCCACCTGTACCCCTGCCTGATCACCACCCCATTGGTCCCATAGGGCTATCCCCACCCCAATAGGGAGCCCTGATATCCAAATCACAATACCAGCTGTCACCGCATGGGCCCTGTCAGGTCATATGCCCCCCTCATCTTCAAAGGTTCAGGAATCTCACAATTATCAGGTCCCCTTAATTACCCTTCTGTCAGCTGTCCATAAAACACTTAACAGCTCTAACCACATGTTGGGAAAAGATTTCTGGATTTGTTTTGAACCCCAGTCTCCTTACTATGTAGGGGTGGCACTAAATGCCTTAGTCACCCCTATTTCCAATACAGAATTATGATTGGGACCACCCAAGGCTCTCCCTCGGGGATGTACAGGGAAGAGGTTTCTGCCTCATATCATCCAACACCCCTTTATCCAGCTCTCAGTGTAGCTCAATTTGTGGAAAAACTCACTTGATTCAGGCCTCTAACTCAGACTACTTCCCTGCCCCTCTAGGAGCCTGGTGGGCATGCCACAATGGCCTTACCCCGTGTGTCTCTGTTACAGTGTTCCTCAGACTGAGGACTCCCTGTGTATCCTAGGGGCCATAATTCCCCGCGTCACCCTGAACAAGGTGAACAAAGTTGGCGTTACTTTTCCAGAAGGGCAACTGAGCCACCACCTAAGGCAGGCAGTACCACTGCTCATTCCCATCTCAATGGGCTTGGGCCTTGTGGGTTCTGCAGCGACTGGGATGGCAGCCTTGATTAAGGGGGAGACCAACTATCAGGCCTTAAGTACACAGGTAAATATTGACCTCTCCCACATAGAGCAGTCCATCTCAGCCCTGGAAAAACAGTTGAACTCTCTGGCCGAGGTGGTTCTTCAGAACCCAGAGGCCTTGACCTTCTTAAACAGGGTGGCCAGTATGCAGTCCTTGGTGAGGCTTGTTGCTTCTGTGCAACAACTCTGGAGTGGTGACAGAGAGTCTGAAGTTGGTAAGTCAGAATAATGCTAATGAACAGAGAGAGCTGGAAAATTCTGAGAATGGGTATCAGTCCCTGTTCCCCTGGAACATCCCCCTAACTCACTAAATTGATATCAGCCTTGGTATTAGTATTGGTATTAGCCTCTCCTCCTGATCTTAGCCCTAATTGTAGGACACTTTCTCATTGTTTTCTACAATTCCTTAAATCCAGTGTTAACTCCATTAATGTTAATTATCAGGGACCCCCCATCCTTTAGGAACAGAATTGGGTAATCTAGATGTGACCCCTAGATGTGAACCCAGCTTTGTCAAAGGTTTGACATACCTACAAGAAAGAGTAGGGAATGTTGGACCCAGCTCCACTCTGCCCTTCCCTCTTTGATTTGTCAGTTTGCCCTCCCTGAATGTCAGACACAAATCCACTCACCCTTTCCTTGATTTGTAAAACAGGCAGCCCAACCTCTCCTTCATTGATTTGTAAAACAGAACCCCCACCCCTTGCTTACCCTTGATTAATCTGTGGGTGGGAGTCCCAGCCAAGTGTAGCAGCAAGCACCCCAATATCCCCAGGGTGACTGCCAACACAGGTTCTTAGATCTGCTTTTCAAAAGGAAAGCAACTCAAAATGGGTTAACAAACTTACTTTAATCAAACAAACACACATTACCTAGTTCGGGGGAAAAAGGTCAGCACCCCGAACTTCAGAGTTACAGAACTTACAGATCAAACAGACAGGCTTCCAAACTGTCCTACCATTATATCAATACCAAATCACAGTTACCAGAGAGGGAAGCATCAACATCTGGGTTTTCAAAGCCGGGGGGCTCTCAACAGCGGCTTCCCAGAGTCTCATCTGGTCAAATCACACAACACTTCTCAAAGTGAGCCCCAAAGCAAAGCCTCTCCTAAGGGTTTATATAGCCTTCTCCTGGCTCAGAGAATGTAACAACCTCCTTGACCCACTGCCCAATCACAAAGTATCAAGGTGTGGGCTTTCCTGAAAAACAAGCCTCCCACCATAGGCTCCAGGTGCACTTAAGCTAGGGGCAGGGAAGATCTTTAAATCTGCATTTCCATTACATTCGGCCCCAAGATCTTTCATGCCCATAGCATACACAATTTACATTTGAATTAGCTCTAAACATCTCTTAGGTCACATTTTCAAGGTACATCTAAAGTTACCAAAGTGGCCACTGGGTCTTAAACAAAGTACATTGCATTTTCACATCAATTCACAAAATACAAAGCATTATCACATAAAGTACTCTTGGGAGGGGGGCGGTGTCCTTCCCACAACACTGCTCCAGCCCCTGCTTCCAAGTCCAGAGAGGGAGCTGGGCAACAAAACCAAAGTGGGGTCCTTGGGGTCCATGGCACTTCACCCCACCCACCAGTCACAAGTCCATCCTTCCCCTGGGTCCCAAACTGTGGGATGCAACAAGGAAACACATTCAGTGCCCCTGCTTTGCCACACAGTCCTTATCTTGTCCTGTGGCTGAACTCCAAACTCCTGGGTTCCTTCTCCTCCAGCAGAAGGCAGCAGCTCCAGGCTTCTCCACAGGTCTCCATGCAGGCAGCTCACCACTCCTGCTCTCAGCTCAGCGAAGTCAGCATGCAGGCCACTCTTCTCTCCTGCTCCATGGCTCCACAGAATCACAGCTACCACAACTGGGAAACAAACAATTATCCCAGCCCCCATACTTTCCTTTTACTCAGCAGATCCCATCCTCGTCGCCATTTTGTAGCAGCAAGCACCCCAATATCCCCAGGGTAGCTGCCAATATAGGTTCTTAGATCTGCTTTTCAAAGGGAAAGCAACTCAAAATGGGTTAACAAACTTACTTTAATCAAACAAACACACATTACCTAGTTCAGGGGAAAAAGGTCAGCACCCCAAACTTCAGAGTTACAGAACTTACAGATCAAACAGGCTTCCAAACTGTCCAACCATTATATCAATACCAAATCACAGTTACCAGAGAGGGAAGCATCAACATCTGGGTTTTCAAAGCCGGGGGGCTCTCAACAACGGCTTCCCAGAGTCTCATCTGGTCAAATCACACAACACTTCTCAAAGTGAGCCCCAAAGCAAAGCCTCTCCTAAGGGTTTATATAGCCTTCTCCTGGCTCAGAGAATGTAACAACCTTCTGGACCCACTGCCCAATCACAAAGTATCAAGGTGTGGGCTTTCCTGAAAAACAAGCCTCCCACCACAGGCTCCAGGTGCACTTAAGCTAGGGGCAGGGAAGATCTTTAAATTTGCATTTCCATTACACCAAGGGTTTCTCACCAGGGGGAAATTCAAATGTATACTGACCAATCACTAATTGTATTTTCAAGTGTACACTGACCAATCATTGGAGTTTCAGCTTACATCACTGTAATTTCAGATTATGTAACCTGGCTATGGAACCTCTATAAAACCTGTACACTGTCTGTGCAAAGGTGCTGGCTGATTTGGGTGACCATGTACCCCGACAGTCCCTTAGTGTTCCGCGGTAATAAAATCCACTTTTTAAATTAAAAAAAAAAAACAAAAAACCCTCAGACTCAGGAGGGAGCCCTGTGCTGGCTGCTCCCTGCTGGGCTGCCAGGCTGTCCTCAGTGGGAGGTTTTCTTCCTCGTGTCATTTTGTGGGTTCTAGAGCTCCAGACGTTGTTCAGAGTCCCCTTTTCTATGTTTTGGAAGTGGTGTGTGCAAGAGTGCTGGCAAAACGCTGTTTCTACTCCGCCATCTTCTCTCCACCCCCCTGCAAAAATATTTTTACAGAGAAAAAAATAAAAAAAATTCAGATGGTTGTGCAAAGGGTCAAGAATTTCAAGACCAATGATGAAAAAAAAAGTGGAGGGGATGTCTAATAGAAGGAATATGAAAACATGACACACCTTCTGACAGACTGATGCACTTAAAATCCAAAAAGATGCCTAGATTTTTGAAAATAGGTAATGTGGAAATTTATTTTGCTAAACTATATCCATACTCTCTCTCTCTCTCTCTCTCTCTCTCTCTCTCTGAATTTAAAAAAAAAATGTTATTTGAAAAATGAAGTAAAAAGAAAATATATATATATATGTACATATATACAGTCCCTACCAAGTAATTTTTCTTGTGGGATTTGGTGACAAGCCCTGCTTCTTAAACAGGCTGAAAGGCTTAAATTATTCCTTTAAGTAAACTGCATTAAAATTTACCATTTGAGGATTTGAGGGGAAAATTTCCCATTGCTATGAATAACTGATTTTCTATACCTCAATTTTTTACATATTTATATATGAACAATAATAAGTTATTGGGAAAAATATAGGTTAGGATTAATGTTCTAGTTCATTTTCCTCCAACCAACCCTCTACCCTATTTTCTGGCTGTGAATGTTATCAATAAGTCAATAACAACTTTGAATTCTCATCTCCACCCTCTACACACTGACAGTCAAAACCATTGCATCAAGGAAACAAATGGGAAAATATTGAAGAACAATAAGCTTCCTGTTCCTCAAAAACTTTAAAATATAACCATTATAAATTAATCTCTTTAACATACTAATGATCATATTATAAATGTAGTCAAAGGTTTTTGATGAAAGTACATTTCCTTTTGGTAATAAAAAAAACAAGAAAATAAATATGAAATCAATGCTAGTCTCTGTCCTATTTTATTTGTACAAAATATCCTATCATTTTTCTAGAGAATTAAGAGAATAAATTTAAAATGCACTATTTTTAAATTAACAATCACCTATAACCTACCCTCCCCAAAACAAACTCCTCAAATCAGCCCAATGTCATTAATAATGAGTTTTCCCATTCAAATGTTTCCCCATTTGTTCAAGACTGGCAACACCCACAACAGAATTTTTTTTAAAAAATGCTTTAAGAGGCAGGAGCCAGGTGAGCAAACAGAGCTTTTCTACACACCTCTCCTAGGGTAGGCACATATTTTGCCTGAAGCTGTTTTGCCATACAAATGGAAGCCACTCAACAGCTTTTACACCTTATTTTAATGTCTTATTATTTCAAAGGGATCTCTGTTCTTATAGACAATAATTACTGTTAACTCCTCCATCAAGTTCAAAGGCTCCCCCTATTATGAAACTTCTTTTAAGAACTAGCCGATTAATCCAACTTGTTATTAAATTGAGGCTATAGCCTTGAATGGCTTCAATTTCTTTTAATGAAATATTTATTATCTCTTTGTTAATAAGCCCAGTTCTATCAGAGTGTAAACAACACTTCTCTGTTGAAATAGGCCATGGACTATTCTAAATTAATTTAACTCTTTCATACAGCAGAAGACTATTTCATTCCAACATTTCAATCTTAATCTGGCATTCAAGGCTCATTAAAATTTGTCTCTGCTTTTCTGTATTGTTCATTAGTCTACTCCAGTACAACTCTACTATAGCCAAAATTATAAATAAACAATTATATGTGTATATATGTATGTGTATGTGTGTGCACATATACATATATGTAAATATACATGTATGTGTATATGTTTATGTATCATGGACCTTTCTACTTTTAAGCTTTTTTTCCCTGACCAGAACATCTCTCCTCTTCTCCCTACTTATCAAAATCCTAATCATCTTATAAGGTTCCTCTGTCCAACTTAGTCTAGTACAATCACTCACATATCTAAACTTCTGCTTCCATAGTTCTCATATGGTAGTTAGTGTATTAGGTCTCACAATATTGTATGTATATGCCCCATTTGCTCAAATACATAAGTTCCTTAAACATGAGAGTATTTATTTATTTTTTCCCCAGCATGCTCACTCACTCCCATTTACCTTCAGTTAGTGCCTTAGTGCCTTGAAGAGATTGTTAAGGTACAGAATTCATAATCCAAGTATACAGAAAAGGGGAAAAGACTGGCTCAGGTCTATCTTGTCCTGTCTAATTGTATATTGCAGTGGTTCCCAACAATTTTTTTTCTAAGAACCAATTTCAGCAATAAAAAAAGCATTGTGAAATACTAGGATAATGGAATATACAATTCATAATATTCTTTGAGATTTATCATTTAGTGACAATAATAACTATGTCAACTTTTACCCCCAAAAACAACAAATTAAATTTTACATTATACAATTTCAAAACAAAAGACATCATTCTAACTTTGTTACAACTAAATAAAAATGATAATGCTTTAGTTATAAAAATAATTATGAGTATTTTATGAAGGTTATTCTGTGAAAATTAGAAAAAATAAGCCAGCAAGACCTCCCATGTTTATTATTATCTGCATGATTTTGTACAAAATTTGTTTATAGTAAAAATTTTGTTGAAAATAATTAATATTTTAGATAAGTAAGTTGCAATTTACATGTTAAGCATAATATAACAATCATATGTACACATAATTTCAATGTTGAGAATCTTTTATTTGAGCAAAGGTTTGCAGTTTTTGATTCAACTCCAAACAAACAACAGTCTTAGATGTTATTCGGAATTGTATTCATTCCTGTGTTTTGATTTTGCTTAAGACAAGAATAAAGTGAAAATATTCACATACAAATTGTGGTGGAATGTCTTAGAATTTTCACAAACCTTTTTGCATAGAAAAAGGATTTTTAAAAATTTTGACCACTTTGACCTATAGAAAATCAACACTTAATTGTGATAAAATATCTACTTTTCTACTGGTTAAGGAAAAGCACTATATTAAAGGAAACACATTTTAAATTCAATTGCATATATTTCTTCATTCTAAAATAATATTTGTATATAAATTAACTTTCATAAGAAAAATTATTCAGACTTGACATTCTTCTCTTTTCCCACTGGCACACTGATAACATTCTCACAGAAATTACTGAATGACTTTACCCGTATTGCCAACCAGTACATGTGAAAGTATAATGGTTAGAAGACTAGTACTATAAGCAGAAAATAAGTTTAAATTTTTAAAAATAGCCTTACTGGGCAATATAAGTTTTTCTTTTCTAGAGAACATTTGTGACAGAACATGATGGTTTCAAGATAGCTTGTAATGCACATACCTATTGATCTAGGTTTCCTAAAAACCTGGCATTTGTGCTTCAAGTATACAAACCTTTCTACCATCTCGGTCAGCTGATGAAATACAATTACCTGGCAGAGGAGAAAAAGGGAGCTACTCTTTTTCAGCGAACAGAATGCAAATGAATGTATGTGTATTTATCTGTCCTTACATTACAAATCATGATACTTCAAAAGTTAAACCCTTATAGAGCTTTGGAAATAATTTAATAACAGCTTAATAAACTAAAATAATATTTTTTTTCAGAAATGGTCAGAGTTTGAAGTATTGATGCAAGAACACCAAAATTGTTATGAGCATGATCATGACAGCTTTAAATTACCACATAAACAAACATAATGCTCCAAACATGTAGATACTTTTAGTCACAAAGGGAAAAAATATATATACATACATATATACGTGTGTGTATGTATATATATATATATATATTCTTTGAACTTAATATATATTTATATATAATCCCCAAATTATATATGCAAATATAAAAGTATATATAAACTTCAGCTAAATATATAATGCATATTTAATTACATATATATATATATATATTTAGCTCAAACCTTTTAGGCCATTTTTATAAACTTTGAAGAGATTTGGAAATTATTAAATGGTAACTACTAGTGTATTGTCACTTCCCTGAAGGGATCCTCCATATTGGAATAATATAAAAGACAATACATATATAATGGTGGGCATGGCTGGAGGTGACAAAAGGAGAAAAGTATCAGTTGAGTGAGCTTCATCAGAGCAACATTTTCCCACACTCTACATTTTTTAAACTAAAGTAAAAACTTAAAGGTATCAGGAAGCAAGTTCCAGGTCAAAGGATGACTTCAGTCACAGAGAAGGAAATTCAGTCTCATCACATTTTAATCCAATGGCCAAGATATTCTCTTTCTCTCTTCATGTACAGTATTTTGCACAGGCTAGGGAGGGATATAGTTACACATAAAATGAAGGCATAAAAGTAGAGGAGGAAGATGAGGGAATATATGGACTTTTCTAACCTGGATGTGAGAAGGAATTGGAGACAGGAAGTATGAAGGACATTTAGAAAGATGTCTCCAGTGTTATCTATTATTTGTCAAGGAGAATTCTTCATTGCTCAATGATAGTACATGAGACTTTGACCCACCTCAACTGAAGTCCCAACTAGCCAGGAAGATACAAGTAGAGGATAAACCTGCATAACCAACAGAAATGCTTACTTATATTATATCCTAAGCATTTTATTAATAGTATCATTTGGTTTGTTTTATCTCCTCAGTTTCTTTACACTTCTTTTATCTTTGGCAGTTACCATAGGACCTTGAACTCAATCAGTCAACAACTTTTTTGGACTTTTTTGCCTAAAATCTAAAGTAAATATTTATTTGTAGCTCTTATTTCTTACTTTTGCTACTGCGAATCCAGAGTGACAGTTGCTTTCTTTCCCCAAAGGTCTGGTCATATGCACATCACCAGTAATATATCTTTTACTAATCAGAAGAAATTCAAGAGTAGTAATTCCCCTACTCACATATCTTCTGAGAGATGAAATTGTCAGCAGGTCATCAAGAATTTATCAAATGTTCTGCTTCTAACAAAATAGCAATAGAATTGAAGTTCTCTATCATTATTTTGCTAAAGAGAAAAGCTGATATAATGAGAAAAAGGATTTGAATCAGAGGATATAGATTTGACTCCTGGTTCCAACATTTCCTAAGAAACTTAAATTTTCTCTCTCTGAGTATTCTTATCTGTGAAAAGGAGATAATAATACTTGCTCTTCCTATATAAATGTAAAATTATGATTGGGTTTAAAAAGCATCCCTTCTATAATTATGTTTTTCTTCCAGTATTTTTAAGAAAACAAATTATAGTTTTAATCAACCTTTCTTTATGGCTTTAGAAATGAGAGGGAATAACAAATTCATCAAATCCAATCCCATCATTTCAGAGATGAGGAAACTGGGACTTACTGAAATTCACAGTTATTATTGTTAATTTTGTATTTCCCTCCACCCAATTCTCCTATACTTATCCTTCTCCTTTTTACCTTGTTCTATTGTTGAGTCTCTTTTGCTTCTGACCACTGCCTCCTTAATCTACATTCCCTCATAATCCTCCTCCTTTTTTTTTCTTATTCCCTTTTTGCTACTTCCCTATTGGGTAACATGTACACCTGTACCTATATGTGTGTATGTGTATTCTTCACTACCTGAAATAGTACAGATGAGAGTGAAGTTCAAGTACTACCCACTTTCCCTTACTTTTCGCCTTCATTTTATAAGCATTTTTTGTGTCTTCCATTTATGTGTGATAATTTTCCTCAATCTTTGTCCTCCTCCCTTTTTCTCACAATGCATTCCTCTTCCTTACCTTTCCATTCTTATTTTGAGATCATCTAAACATTAGAGAATCATACCTAATTTCTATCTAAGTAGACACCCTCTAATATCCCTGGAAATAATCAAGTTCCAGAGTTTTATGAATCTTCTTCCCACATGGAAGCATAAATATTTTAACCTAGTTTAGTCCCTTATGATTTCTAAACTTTAGCATATTTTTTATGCTTCTCTTGACTTTGTGTTTGAATGTTCAATTTTTTATTCAACTCTAGACTAATCAGGACTGATTGAAAATCCTCTAACTCTCTAAACATTCATTTTCTCCCTATACTTTCATTGGGTATGTTATTTTTGGTTGCGATACTAACATATCTGCCTTCTAGAATATCATATTCCAAGCCTTCCATTACTTTATAATGGTTAATTATTGGTCTTGTGTAATCCTGGCTGTGACTCCATGGTACTTAATTCTTTCATTCTGAGTACTTGTAGCATTTTCTTCTTGAAATGGAAGTTCTGGATTTGAGGAATAATATTCCTGAGGTTTCTTTTAGGAGGTAACTGATGAATTATTTCAATTTCTGTTTTGTCCTCTGGTTCTAAGTTATCTATGTAGTTTACCTTTATGATTTCTTAAATACTATGTCTAGATTCTTTTTTTGTTTAGGACTTTCAGGTAGTATAATAATCTTAAATTATCTCTCTTTGATTTATTTCCTAGGTGGGTTGATTTTGTTTCTGTTTTATTTTCCTATGAGATAGTTTATGTTTTCTTCATTTTTTCAATCTTTAGACATTCTTTTATCTTTAATGGAGTCATTACTTTCTACATGTCCAATTTTGTTTTTAAGAACATTTTTAAATAAGGTTTTGTATCTCTTACAATTTGACAAACTCTAGAGGAGATATTTTCTTCAATAATATCATTAATTCTCTTTTCATAAAGAAAGAAATGGGCATAAAATATAATAGTTATAAACTTCAATGTGCACCTATTAGAACTAGTAAAAAATCTAAAAAACAGAAGGGTTGGTTCTAGGTAAATTTTGTGAATACTTAAATATGGGAGATTTCTGCTGATTACTGAAGAATAAGAAAAAGGAACATTTCCATATTCACTTTTTATTAATCATAAATTTTGTTATGATTAATTGTATCCTAGCACATATGAACCTCTTAAACAAATGCAAAAACAAAACAAAAAACAACAAAATGGAAAGACCCACCTTTACTGCACTACATGATAAAATTATAATTAATATAGACTCTTTGAACAACTGATTGAAATTCAAGTAGACCCTAAAGAATGTGATCCTAAAGAACTCTTATGTCAAGGAAAAATATTACAGATGCAATGCATAATTTAAGTGAATGAGACAGCAATGAAACAACCTATAAAGTCTTTTAATACATAGCCTAAACATTCCAAAAAAGAAAATGCATATATTTAGATATTTTTATAATCAAAAAGTAAAATAATATCAATAAATTGAATATGCAACTAAAACATTTTTTATTAAACAAATGCTTTATTAACTTCTGGTTTGCATAATTCATTTCCACCAAATTTTGAGTTACAATTTTCCCCCCATTTTTCCCTACCCACCACTCCAGAATAGCAGCCCCACTAGATATCCCCTCATCCAATCTGCTCTCTCCCATATCTTCTCCCATACCCCCTTCGACTTTGCCATTAGGGCAAGGTGAATCTCTGAGCCCCAATGCCTGGATATCTTATGAAACATTTAATTTTAAGACTTCAATTTTCAGATCCATTCCCTTCCTCCCTTGTCACCCACTCCCTCTGAGAAGATAAGCAATTCAGCATGTGTTGTACATGTATAGCTATGCAAAACATTACCATAGTAGATATATTGTAAAAGACTGCTTATACTTCCCTCCCACCAATCTCACCTCCCACCTGGTCCATTCCCTACTTAGATCCTGTCCCTCTTTGATAGTGGGTACTTCCAACCTCCCCTCTCCCATAATGCCCTCCCCTCCGCAACTAAAATTTTTAAAGGCAACAAAGCAATAAGCCTATACTAAACACAAAGCAAAAATTTGGTAAATCAAAGAAAAGCTAAAATTGAAAATAATATGATTGCTGAATTGAGAACTAAAACTAGGAACTGTTTAAGCTATTGGATATTAAACTGTTATCTAATTTTAAAAAGGAAAGCAAATCAAATTACAAATGTAAAATATTTAAAAGGAGAAGTCACAATGCATACAGGAGAAGACAAATATTAAGCACATGAATATTTGAATACATAAACAAGAAAAGGAGAATAATTTAAATAGCACACTTGTCAGAAAAAAAATATTAACAATCAACATATAACTGAAAAAAACAAGTCCTTGGAACAGATAGATTTACTAAAGAAAACTAAGGAGTCAACTAAATTACTGAAATCATTAATAATTTCAGTGAAGTAATAAAATATATAAGCTAATTAAAATTATCAACCTTCCTGTATATATTTACAACAAACCCTAGTAAGAAGAGAGAAAGTATGGGGCAGCTAGGTGGCGCAGTGAGTAGAGCGCTGGCCCTGAAGTCAGAAGGACCTGAGTTCGGATGCGGCCTCAGCCACTCAACATACCCAAACAAAAACCTAGCCGTGTGACCTTGGGCAAGTTACTTAACCCCAATAGCCCTCCAAAAATAAAAAAAAAAAAGAGAGAAAGTAAAGTAGTGTTCCAAATATATACAGACTGTATAAAATACTGAAGGGTCCAGCTACCAAAAACACATGCATATGAATTATATGAAGACAACTACAAAATACTTTCCTAAAGAACTTATGAAGATTGAACAGTGTCCTATTAATTATTCAAAGTTGTGCAGTGTTGATTTAATAAAAGTATGATAACATTATTTAAATTAATTTAGGGATTTACTACTTATTTATCAAGCTACCTATATTTTTTAAGCTTCTTAACCTGAGTTCTATGAACTTGTTTTCATTATTTAAAAAATCCTATTACTATACTGCAATAATTGGCTTTCTTTTGTAATCTCTTGTATTATATTTTATGAATTTAAAAACATTATTTTAAGAAGTGATTGATAGGCTTCATCAGACTGTCAAAGGAATCTCTGATATTAAAAAAATGGTTGAGAATCCCAACTTTATAGAATTATGGAGGAAAAATTATCTCAAGGGAAAAATTGGTATGAATCTCAAAGGAAATTGTGAAAGGTGGAATGGAGTTGAGCAGAAACTTCTTGGTAGTGGTTTAAATATAGGATGTTGATCAGTGGAAGAGATTAGGTTCATAATTTAAGTCAAATCAACAAAACTTTATTGACTATTTTGTGTCAGGCACTCACAAAATGCAAAAGCAATCATATATAGTAGTGTATTATTCTACCAACCAAAGCACTACAAATACTCAGGTCAGGACTCAAATATTCTACAAAATGTTACTGGAATATTTGAGAAGCATCCTGGCATAAATCATATTTAGAACAACACATACAATCTACCACAGTAAGTTCCAAATAGATGCATGACTTTGATATAAAAGGTCATATCACAAGGAAATTCCAGGAGTATAGAAGGAGACAACGTTAATAACTAAGGATAAAGATGATTTAAAATATAATGGCAAACATTTCCAAGAAAGAAAATGTTAAAAAGCAAGAATTGATACAGAATATTCATGAAAAAATGAAGAAATCCAGCCCTGTTTCTAATTTGGGGGGAAATTTATGAAAAACTTTGTTGTTGTTGTTGTTGTTGTTCAACATCCTAAGGTAAAAGATCAAATAGGTACAATGACAGAATTAACTGTAAATTAATTTTCCACATGTGCTTGACCTTGATTCCACCTTCCCATGGAATATATGGACTGATTGGAGAGTGTCACAGACTTTTGCGTGTTATTTTGAACCAATTATATGGCCATAGTATATTCCACCTTTTACAAATGATTTAAGTCCAGTTGACTGATTTATCTCAACTGGTAATTAGAAAGGTAAAGCATACCACTAGAAGTTCATGTGCTATATCAAATTCTCAGGACTAGCCAAGCTCTGAAAAGTTGTAGCCATGATCTGGGAACCCAACTCATTATTGCATTTAGGAGTTATGCTAATCACCCCCAAGCCTCCACAACAATAGTGTGTGGTATTTTATTAATTACTTTGTTAAAATCTTTGCAAACTATATCTACAGTGTTCCCCTAATCTACTAGTTCTGTAATTCTATTTTTAAAAAATAGGTTAGCTTAGTATGGAATATGAAGCTGTTCTGGCTTTCATGCTCACAGAATCCTATTATAGATATTTCCGAAGATTTTTTAATGATCCATCTTAGAATTTTCCAATGAAACAAGATCATGCTCACAAGCCCATGGTACCAGATTCTTCTAACTCCCTCTCTCTCTCTCTCTCTCTCTCTCTCTCTCTCTCTCTCTCTCTCTCTCTCTCTCTTTCTCTTCCAAATTGGGATAATTGGGATAATATCTTTTCTGATCATGAAAAGGCCATTTTTTTCACTAACAGTAGCATAGAAATTCTATTTGCCATTTTTTCAGGTCCCAAGGATATAGTTTATCTGTTTATAGTTTATAGTTCATCCAAGTCAGTTGGCTTTAATTCACAAAGTGCAGCTCTCATCTTCCCCTCACTTGCTGTGTGGATCAATTCACTTAGCCATTTTCATTCTATCACTTCCAGTTTGGGTTTCTTTTCAGAGAAAAGAGGTACAAAGCATGAATTGAGTGATTGACTTCTCTCTTATGTTGGTTATCATTATTCCTTCCATATCTTCCAGCAAAGGCCATATTTCTTCTTTTATCCTCCTTTATCTATCAATATAACTTTTTAAAAAGTTCACTAATTAAAAGGTGACCCTTCTGACTGCTTTTATCTTCCCTTACCAGACTTAACTCCCTCTTTGTTTTTATCATTTCTAACACTATTTTTCAAGACTATCTCACACTTATAGTTATTATGTGTCACTTAGCTTTGCTTCCTTCTATACATTTTATTTTTTAAACATAAGATGGTTGGGGAATTTTCTTTGCATGAATGAATGAATGAATGAATGAATGAATGAAAACAACCAGTAAGTTCTTGCCATTTAAGCAATATAATATAACAGAAAAAGGGAGATAGTCTATACTCTTAAGAAACGCAAATATAAAAGAAAGTTAATCAAAAGGATGTAGAGGATGTGTCCAGAGTTCTAAGGGGTCAGTGGAGAATCAGATGGCTATAATGATAATGGGAATTTGAAGATCTTCCATGGCCTTTAACAGGCCAAATATAATCATATGGATCCTATGGTTGGAGGAGTTTGCTGAAAGGTGGAGCAGAGCTGAGAGGAAGCTGGGAGTCAGAGCAATTAGTACAGTGGGAGAGAAAGGATGCAAGCAAAGAGACAGCTAGGCTTATTAGTGTTTGTGGGAAGGCTTTTTGATGCTCTCTGCAGTGTTATTTTACATAGATTTTTTTGTTGCTACGATGAATTCAGTTTTCTAGTGTTGGAATTTGACTTTCTGGTATCTAAATAGATGTTTTGTTTCTGTCTTCCATATGGAGAATCTGTTAAGTTTTGCAATTCAGAACTATGCTGGCATATTCATAGTTGTCATTGGTTCTGTGAATATTGTGTTGTCTATACAATAGCAAAGGTCATGGGTCCTTTAGATATTTCAGCAAATCAGATATCAGTGCAAAGTGTCTGAAGGGTAATGAGACAGGTAATAAGGTAAAGCCTATGATATTAGAATGCAGTGATAGGTTAGATAAGGAGGCCTAATTTGTCCCATTGCACTGGAAGGAATACAGTTGCTTTGAGAAATAATTAAGTAATGGAGTCTTGGTAGGGGGAATCACTAACAGAGGCCGTAGTGGAGACAGGCCTCACTATTTTCAACTATAGGGGATAGGAAGAGAAAAATGCCATTTTCCCCTCCACTTTGGAATTGTTTGCCTTTGTGTTTTCAGGATTTCATTCTTCAGACTCTCTCATCCCTCCTCTAAAAACTAATTGTACTAAAAGAAGTTCCAAGTTTTGTATATAATTCATTTGTTATTATTCTTTGCATATTGAAATGTTCATACTTACTGATAATAATTAAATCCACAATAAAAAGAAAGCATTTTACATTTAAGAAAAAAACATATCTGTGGGATACAGTCAGAAGTGGTTTGGTAGGTGATCAGAACCAGTTACTCCAGGTCATCTTAGGAATATAAAATACAAGGAATTATCAACAATGGTCTACCTTTCAGCAGAGAATTGCACATTAAGCAACAAGTATTCAGTGTCTAAGGATCAAAGGAAGAATCCCTTCTTTAGTATTTCTTTCTTTAAGGGACAAAGGTTTTTCTGGGTACTAATGCTAAATTAATATTTCTGGTTCTATCCTGTGGATGTTGTGGTTAGGTGATACCATAGTTCTGTGGTTAAATAATTGGTTCTGTCTCAGTGGATAGTAACGGTGGATTTTGTGGTTAAGTGATGTTGTCTCAGTGAGTAACTGTTTTGTTTTATTAACAGCTCTTTGTGTTTTTCTATTTCTATGCATAGTCACTGATTTGACTATGACAGGTATGATTGTAGTAATACTGTAGGACTGTTCCTAAGCCATAAACCTATGCAAAATAGCATCTGGGTACATGTGTGTAGCATTAACTAAGGATTCACTTATACTGCTAGTACTTGATGTTTCTTCCATAAGTGAAAGCACTTTCACTTGTTAAAAACTTGGAACTTCCCATAAAAGTTCCATACATTTTTGTCCTGTTAATATGTGTTAGGAGTTGATTTCGAAGTGACTATTAGAAAGTAGAAGCATCCTAATATTGAGCTTCATCATTAATGAACCTTTTCATTCACAAGTGATTTTAACAAATAACACTACTAAAATATTTGCTCCCGATCATTTCTGATAGCCCTTCCTAATCTTCGGGTACAGTTTGAAGGAGTCCCAAACACATTTAGTGTAGACGAATGGGAAAGAAGCATCCACTTTCTGTTTCATGTTCACATAAATTAGAAAAGAAGGAAACCACAGATGATAGGGAATTAAGTTTCCCAATTCACTAGCCAGATGGAATTCACAATGGCTAACAAGTTCATTTATTCTGAATCTTTTCTTTTCCAATTAACTGGCTTACAAGTATCATGCTTTCATGAGCCCCATGACTTCTGGCTACCATACATGTTCTTGGGCTTCTCCATATTCTCTAGTCATCAGGCTCTCCAAACACCCAAGGTTCCTGTCTTTGCCATGGAAGTCAGAAATGACAAAGTCAGCAAAAGGAAGACAGGAATAGAATTGATTACTTAGTACATAGTTTATATACCCTATCCTTTTGTGTGGCTTGCTCTCAGATATTGGACAGACTCACAAGAGAACTTCTCCTGTCTTGTTAACGTGCTAGAGCAGCAAAGTCAAACTCAAATAGAAATAGGCATCACTAATCCATACATAAGAATTGCTGGGCCACATATTGACTTAGTTCTAAAATGTAATATTATCTCTGATTTATTTTATTTATTTTCTTAAATATTTCTGAATTAGATTTTCATCTTGTTTAGGCAGAACTAAGTTCTGAACACACAGGACTACAAACCATGTGTCTGATACCTCTGTCCCAGAGAATATGAAGGTAGTCTTACTTGTGGCACTGAATTTTATGAATTCTATTCCATCACTCTTTTTGGAAGGAAATTTAGTTACAGGATCTATAGCAATTATCAAGTTATTAAGATGTAAAAAAGTGCCTGTGAAAATGGGATGCTTTGGGCTGAAGTGTAAATAAATACTCACAAATAGTTCAAAGAAAATCTCAACCATTATGGAGAGTAGAGAAAATTGTACAGTTTTATATTGTTTGATGTTTGTGTTTCTGCCACATCTAAGTAAAGGTTATCTCTGCTCCAGTTGTAAACAGATCTCTTCCTTTAAGGAAAAAGTAAAGGAATTCAAAGAATTCCTCTCCACATTCCATTTTGTGAGAGAATGAAGTGTTCCAAAAACAAAACAAACAAACAAAAGAAGAAAAGTTTCAATGGGGAAAAGGTATCCAAGGGTGAGTAGTGGAGAATTGACTTGTCAGGATAAAGAAGAGTGGAAGATTGTAACCAAGAAACTAAAAAAAAAGAAAGTTAGAGTTTATAATCAGAGAGATTTGAAGCTCTTCCGGAAGAGAAGTTAGTCAGAAGCTGTGAAGAGGAAACCATTACTTGTTCTCTGAAAATAATGTAGAGTTCTGCTGATGCTATTCGACAATAAATTATTCAGTATGGGTCTAGAGGTTGGCAAAATGTGTAGTAGTAGCTGGAGATTCCTTGCTGATGGGTACTGAGACAATGAACTATCAATCTTGTAAGAACAATATAAAACTCTATTATCTTACTAGGGGCATATGTTGTAGATTTATTATTTTTTTAAATGCACATTCAGTTCATTAATCCTTTTCTTTTCTATTTTGCTAATATATGGTTTAAAGGGATATAACATTTTCCCTAAAGACTACTTTAGCTATATCCCCCAAATTTTGATACATTGTTTTATCATTTTCATTTTTGTTCACAAAATTGTTGTTTCTATCATTTATTCTTTTACCTATTCATTATTTAGAATTCCATTGTAATATCTGTGTCTGAGTGTCTGGTTTTTTGCTTGTGTTATCTGAACTCATTTTATTGATGTTATAAGGTGTCAATGTTGAATATTTCTGCTATGTTATACTTATCTTCAAAAATTCTGTGCTTTAATGCTTGGTCAGTTATAATAAAACTTGAGTGTAGTTCTCAGAAATGTGTGTGTATACATATATATGTATATATATATATATATACACATATGCTTGTATATACATACACACACATAGATGTATATGTACATTTGTATGTATCCTTTAGCAATCCCTTTTTATGCAGTGCCATGAGTGGTTCGTTTTTTTAAAGCTCTATTTTATGCGGCAAATTGTTTAATTCTATATTTTCCCTTGTTTATCCAACTTTAAGATTTATCCAAAAACTAAGGAGACATTAAAACATTTAGATTATTTTTTCCTCATAAGATATTGATTTGTTTCTTATTATTACTTCATCATAATTTAATTTACTTATTTATCTTTTATTATGTTGTGAATTTTAAAAAAAATGTGATACTTGTTCTTTTATTTATTTTGTTTTAATAAGTGGATCTCTTATTTCAAGGGTAAAGGGAGCACCTAGGGAGGAGCTTCTACCGTTACAGATCAACATTTTTATACCTTTACAGTCTTAGAGAGTTGCCTGGGTCACTAAGATGACTGACTTGGACAGGAACATATATGTCTGCCACATTCTATTTGACATATATATATATTTTTTTCTTTTTTTAAATTTTTTTAAAAAAATGCTTTAACTTCTGTTTTACATCATTCATTTCCACCAGATTTTGAGTTACAATCATCCCCCCACCCCTGTTTTTCCCCTAACCACCCTCCCAGAATAGCAGTCCTGCAAGATATCGCTTCCTCCAATCTGATCTCTCCCGTACCTTCTCCCATACCCCCTTTGACTTTTCCATTAGATGAAGGTGAATCTTTGTGTCCCAATGCCTGCACATCTTATCTCCCAATTACAAGCAAAGGAGTATTAATAATAGTATTTATATATATTTGAAACATTTAATGTCAAGGCCTCGAATTTCAGATCCATTTCCTTCCTCCCTTGTCACCCATTCCCTCTGGAAAGATAAGTAATTCAGTATATGTTGTACATGTCTAGCCATGAAAAACATTATCATAGTAGATATATTATACAAGGCTGCTTATAATTCCCTCCCACTCATCCCACCCCCCACCTGGTCCATTCTCTATATGATCCTGTCCCTCTTCTAGAGTGGGTACTTCCAACCTCCTCTCCCCCCAAGGATGCCCTCCAATCCATCATCCTTCCTCTCCTCCCCATTCCCTCTATTCTGCTATAGGTTGAGATATCCCATTTAGTATGTATGTCATTCTCTCCCTGGACCAAATTCAATGAGAATGTGGTTTTGCCTTTTTGCCTTCCTATTCTCCCCCTCCCTTGCAACCACGTCCCCTTGCTTCTTCTACATGAGATAGTTTACCCTACCCTGCCTCTCCCCATCTCCTCTTGCCACTTTCCTCTCTGACCTCATAATTTAATCCCTTGAGTATTCTCCCTTCCGAACAAATTCAACCTATGCCCTCTATCCATATATAACTGTAACCATATACACACACATTCACATATGTATTCATATGACCACACACCCTTTTTCCATTATTTTCATACTAAGAAAGGTTTCCTCAGTCACAGCTATTGTTTTTTCATATAGGAATGTAAATAGTTCAACGTTGATAAGTTCCTTTTTATTTCTTTTCCCTGATTACTTTCTCAGGCATCTCTTGCTTCTTGTGTCTGGATGTCAAATTTTCTATTCAATTCTGGTTTTTTCCTCAATAATGCTTGAAAGTCCTCTATTCCACTGAATGACCATATTTTCCCCTGAAAAAAAATACTCAGTTTTGCTGGGTAGGTGACCCTTGGGTTCATTCCCAGTTCTTTTGCCCTCTGGAATATCATATTCCATGCCCTTCGATCCCTCAGTGTAGAAGCTGCCAGGTCCTGGGCTATTCTGATTGTGTTTCCACAATATTGAAATTGTTTCTTCCTGGCTGCTTGTAGTATTTTCTCCTTGATCTGGGGATTCTGGAACCTGGCTATAATATTCCTGGGAGTTTTCTTTTTGGGATCTTTTTCAGGAGGTGATCTGTGGATTCTTTCAACCTCTATTTTGCCCTCTGGGTCTAAAACATCAGGGCAATTTTCCTTGAGAATTTCTTGAAGGGTGATTTCTAGGTTCTTTCTTTGATCATGGCTTTCAGGTAGTCCAATAAATTTTCTCTCCTGGATCTATTTTCCAGGTCAGTGGTTTTTCCCATGAGATATTCCACATTGCCTTCTAATCTTTCGTTTGTTTGGATCTGCTTAGCAGTATCTTGATTTCTCATAAAGTCATTAGCTTCCATTTGCTTCAGTCTAACTCTGAAGGAATGAATCTCCTCAGTGAACTTTTGAGATTCCTTTTCCATCTGGCAAATTTGACTTTTTAAGGCATTCTTCTCCTCATTGCCCTTTTGGGCCTCCTTTGCCATTTGAGTTAGTCTATTTTTTAAGGTGTTGTTTTCCTCAGTCAGGCTGTTGACCCTCATTTCATACTTTTCCTGCATCCTTCTCATTTCTTTTCCCAATTTTTCCTCTAGTTCTCTTATTTGATTTTTAAAGTCCTTCTTAAGGTCCTCTATGGCCTGCAACCTGCTCATGTTTTCCCCTGGGGCTTTTGGAGCAGGACTTCTGACCTCACAGTCCTTTTCCTTCTCTATGACCCCAAAATAGGAGTCTAGGGTTGCATTTTTCTGTTTCCGTTGCCTTGGCATGTTGCCACTTAATTACTTGACTCTGGGGCTTGTTGCCACAGTATGGCCTGGTGCCAGACAGGAACTTTTTCCCCAAACATGTGGGGGGGGGCAACTTCCATTTCTGGCAAGCTGGAAACCCACCCATGACCTCCACCCCAGATCACAATCCAGATCCAGGGAGGGTAAAGCAAGAGCGATTACCCCCCAAGACTGATCACTGGATCTCCCTACAGTTCGCAGGCCAGGAGCTGGAGCTGCCTCTGAAAACTACAAAATGGCGTGTCTCCTCAGTGGCTTCTAGTCCCCAGGGGAGGAGGCTGACACATTCCCCAAATACTGGTCCCAAAGTCCATAGGGCACTAACCTCTTACTTTGTCCTAGGTATGTCTATGTTGATAATTCTGGAATCGCCACAGCTGCTGGTGTTCTGGGCTTCCTCCATCTGGCTACTGGCCTTGCCACCCTGGGGCTAAAACCTTGGCTCACGGGCACCTGGGCTCCACTCGGCTCGGCTTGGCTCCCCGCGCTCTGCACAGTGAATGCTGCAGGCTCCCAGACCACTGCGCTGGTCCTTCCTACAGGGCTGCTGGGCTGTCCTCAGCGGGAGGTTAGCTTCTCTGTGTTGTTCTGTGGGTGCTGGGGCTGCAGAACTTGTTCAGAGTCCCCTTTTACATAGTTTGAGGGGAATCTGGGGGCAGAGTGGCTTGGATGAGCTGTTTCTACTCCGCCATCTTGGCTCTGCCCTCTTGACATATATATATTTGTCAAAAATAGGACTTAATTTTCCTGACTGTAGGTTAAGAGCTCTCTCCCCAAGAGGCAGAACAATTAAAAGCTTCTTGACTTGTTTTAATAATAATTTCATTCTTCAAAAGGTGGAGGAATGAATAAAGGGAAATTATATTCTGCATCTGATTCTCAGGAAGAGTCTTTGGTGATGTGTTGGAAATGAGATGAATTCTGTAAGAAAGTGAACACTCCTTCTTTATCTAGGCATAGTGTGTCATGCAGTCTTTCAGGGAAAGTTAGTTTGAAAGAATTTAGAGGAAATATTGGTAGGCTCCCATAGAATAAAATGCTCTGGAGGAAGGCAGCCCAAGAAAAACAGAAGATACTCAAGAAGGAAATTCTGAAAACACAAAGGGAAAAAATGCAATGAAAAGGAACTTTTTGGACCTAGTGAACATTCAAATCATTTGTGTGTGTGTTTATGCATATACATATACATATATATACACATATATATATATATACATATATAAATATATACATACATATATATGTATGTATATGTATATATGTGTATCTGTGTGTGTGTGTGTGTGTGTGTGTGTGTGTGTAAAAAGACATAACATGTTATCACTCATTATTTAACAGGTTGGGGTGGGGCATGATTTACTTGTTATACTAAGTCAATTCCTGCTTTTCTCATTCTATTATTCTGAAGCAGCTGGTTGCACAGTGGATAGAGCACTGGACCTGGAGTTAGGAAGATTAAATTCATGTATGATCTCAGACACTTACTAGCTCTCTGACTCTGAATAAATCATTTAACCTCCATTTACTTCCATTTTCTTTGCTATACAGTGATGAATGTAGGACCAAACTCTTGGAATTGTTGTGAGGATCATCAAACAAACAAACAAACAAAAAAACTGTACTAAGTACAGTGTCTGGTATATAGTAAGTATCATTTATTTATTTCCTCCCCCCACAGAGTGAGAGATATGAATTATATGATAATATAACCAGATAATATAACCAGGCTTCAAAACTCATAGACTTAAAGAGTATTCATCAATAACCCAATGTCAATGGGCAAGTTAACCTTCCCCTGTTGATTATCCTCAGGGATCTATGTTTGTCCCTATTCTGCTTAGCATTTTTATCAACGACTTGACAAAGAAGATAGGTGATTGATGATATGGTCATTAAATCTGCAGATGAAATAAAGCTAGGAAGGATATCTAACAACCTGGATCACCAAATTTGGATCCAAAAGCAACTTGACAGGCTGGAATACAGAACTGAACCTAATAAGTTAAAATTCAATAAGGATAAATGTTAAGTTTTCCACTTGGGTACCAAAGTTTTGGGTACCAAGTTTTCCACTTGGGTACCAAAAATATGATAATATGATATGGCTAAACTGCTGGAAAAATACGTGGAGAATTTTAGTGAATTGTAAGCTCAATTAAACAAAAGTCATTACATGACATAGCAGTTAAAAAAAATAAAAAAGTTTCTTTGACCTTGCACTGATAGGGGCAAAGATTTTAAGAAAAGATCTATCCCAGCATCACCATATCTCATCTGGGATTATTGTGTTCAGTTTGGGTGCTTTGGTTGAAAAAGGGCATTGATAAGCTGGAGGAAAGCAAAGCACCTAGATAGCTAAAAAGCCTTTAGTCCATGATAGACATATGAGCATATTTAGATTGAAAAAGAGAAGGTACAGGTTGCAGGGTTTGGATGGGAACATAATGGTTGCCTTTCAGTATTTGGACTGTGGCATTGAGGAAGAGTCAGATTTGTTCTGTTAGGCTTCTGAAGGTACAACCAAAAGCAATAGGTAAAAGTTGCAAAGAGGTCATTTTATACTTGAAGTCAAGACAAACTTCCTAAAAATTACAGCTGCCCCAGCAAGCAGTGGAATTCTTTGGGGGCCTTAAAGCAGACCCTGGGCAGTCACTTATATGTTATTTTTAGTGGTAATTCTTCGTTGGACCATTTGGTCTCTGAGTTACTTATGACATTCTAATTCTTTGATAGGATTATTCTATATTGTGAATCTTGACCTTAAAAAGCCAGGGAGACAAAGATTTAAGCCCTGTTTCTAACATATATTGTGTGTGTGTGTGTGTGTGTGTGTGTGTGTGTGTGTGTGTGTATGAAAGAGAGACCCTAGTAATTCACTTCATCCCTGGATGGTCTAGACAATTCTCTAACCCTGGAAGTTATAGGAAATGCTGTTTTATAGAAGTGGAGTTCATTACTGGTTACTGCTTATAACAACGAAAAAACAGATACAGTTAAAAAAATCACAAGAGTAGGACCAAAATAAATAACATAATTTACATAAACTTTGCCATTTTTATTGTTTTCTTAGTCCTTGATTTTTTCTTATATGTTTTCCTTCTACTTTTTATTCTACTAAAATGGAATTATTAACAAAAATGCAAACTTATTCATACTCTGTAATGGAACCAACACCCACTTGACTTAGGTTATCGCAGACCACACAATAGCATCTATATTTAATCTATATCTATATCCATATCTACATGTATATTTATTATTTATTATTATTTTTTTTTTTTGCTTTTCGGAGGGCAATTGGGGTTAACTTGCCCAAGGTCACACGGCTAGGTTTTTGTTTGTGTGTGCATTAAGTGTCTGAGGCCGGAACCAAACTCAGGTCCTTCTGACTCCAGGGCCAGTGATCTACTCACTGCGCCACCTAGCCGCCCCCATGTGTATTTATTGTTGAGTCATTTACAATAATGGCTAATTTGAGGCAACAACAATTCAATATCCAAAAAATATTCTACTGTGCTTTAATGAAAATATGAAATAGCCATATTTCTTACCTTTTCAATGGGTATGTAGGGGAGAAATAAAGAGAATTAGAAATGGAAAAAAAAATTAAATTAAAAAAGAAAATGTGGAGTAAGGCAATTTTAGTCTAAAGTCCATTTTACTTTGCCTTTAATTCTTTTTTTTAAAGAAAATCAACATTTTATGTGTAATTTTGGCATTCAGTTTATTGGGACTTGAAAAAAGTAGGGGAGCTCAATTTTTAAAACGTCATGATAATGGACGTCTCTGTTATGATGCTTTTTCCTGACTTGAAAACTCCCTCCTTGTCCTCTTTTTGGTTCTATTCTGAACAATCATCACAATTTAGCATCAGTGATGCTTCATAACTTTTGGACTATCTTTCCCTTCTTCAAGGGTATCCTTTGCATTTTCATCTTCTCTTTGCATTCCTCTGTGAACCAGATATAATTTTGTTGTAAAAAATCATCTTTACATTTATAAACAATATTTGTGTTACTCCTTTTTATGACTAAGAAATCAAGTACAACTTACTAAGCATGTGCCCTTGGGCAAGTCACTTAACCCCAGTTGCCCTGCCTTCCCCCCTCCAAAAAGAAAAAAAAATCAAGCACATAATTTATTAGAGGAAGGTAGGTGGCATGTTGGAGAGAGTGCTAGGCCTACAGTCAGAAGACCTCAATTCAAATGTGACCTCAGACATTTTCTACCTGTGTGACCCTGCACAAGTCACTTAACCTTTGCCTTTGTCAATTTATTTATCTGTAGAAGGGAAACAGAATGCAATTATAACATCGACTTCCCTGGGTTGTTGTGAGGATCAAATTGGATAACATTTGTAAAGTGCTTTAGACAATGCCTGGCAAATAGCAGACAGTTGATAGAGGTTTGTTTCCTTCCTGGCCAATAAACAAACATTTGTTTATTACCTACTTTCTTATGTTCATTGATGATTTATGGATTGCATTCTAATTTTACACAAAAGCTCACATGAATTAAAATATCACTAGAGTGCTGGAATAACCTCTTAAAATCACCAATGCATTACATTTTTCCTTGTAGTCTCAGCTTCTGAGAATGATTTCCTGGTATCTCTTATATACATAATGGTTTCAGTATTGTTTTCCTAGTGTCAACACAGGAAGTCTGGCAAATGGTTTAGAAGTCTAAGTTAGAAATGACATAAAACTATTTGATCTGATTCTGAATCACCAAGGATTGGAGTTATCTGATCTCGACTTTGTTGGTAAGGCATGTCAATACAGTAAAATCCTGTTTTGTGCTTTGATTTTGAGCCTCACCTGATGACAGAAATGCTGAGTTGGTTTAAGTGGTTCTGGGCAGATAAAGACAGGGATTTGCAATGTTAAAAGTGTCTTCCTAGGTAAAAAGACAAAGGTCTCCTGACATGCTCACTTCTCACAGTCTGGGTCCCCTAACAAGACCTGGAATCCCATCAAAGGCTCCACCTAACCAGACTTTCATGCACTTAGCCTGGTTTCTCCATTTGCTGATTCCATTTGTTGGGACTCACCAGTCAAACAATGTGTCCATTATGCTACAGAAAGAAAAAGGATAATTATCTCAACTGCCAGGTACTAACAGTAAGTTTCCTTGTGCCCTATTAGGTGTGGTAAAGATGGCTGAAGCTCTTGTAAAAAAAAAGTTTTTACTGACATTCGGCCAAGCCCTTGCTTGGCAGGGCTTCCATGGACAGTAAACAAAATCAAATTCGTCTTGAAATTTTTCTCCATTATTATTTCCTTTTCTCCCAATTTATAGAATCATGATATGCTGATCTACTTAACAAATGTCAACCTATTTTTATATTTATAAGTGAGGGCAAATTACTTAGAGTAAAATTAAAAGGACCTAAAAGTTTTCATCTCTTCAACAAAACCTAAAGGATTTCAGGAAGGGATTGATTTTTTGAGGGTGTGTGTGTGTGTGTGTGTGTGTGTGTGTGTGTGTGTGTGTGTGTGTGTATGTATGTATGCATGCATGGATGTGTGCATGTATGTATGTGTATGTGTGTGCATGCATGCAGATGCCTATAAGTGGGTGTCTCTGCATGTAAAGGGTCAAACTTAGTTCTTAGGCCTTCCTAGTTAAATTAACCTCCTGTCTACCTAGTTCCATATAAAGGAGACAGGGAAACTTGGACCTTGACCTAATGCTTCCTACATGCCTTGTTGAACTTTACTTTTTTTTTTTTTTTTTGGAGGGCCATTGGGGATAAGTGACTTGCCCAAGGTGGCACAACTATTTTATGTGTTAAGTGTCTGAGGCCGAATCCAGACCCAGATCCTCCGGACTCCAGGGCTGTTGCCTTTTTGAACTTTAACATCTAACTTAAAATAGTGATTCCCCTACTTTCTTGATGCTTGAGTATAATTTACGGCTTAGTTTTTTGACTTCAGAGATCTGCTTCACCCAATTACTGATTATTTTTCCTCCTTCTCTAATGATGCCACTGACTCTGAATACACTGACCCAAGCACCCATTTCCTCTTAATGTTCTTCATCCTGATAGTACATATTAGAACCATAAGAGTGAAAGCACATTTTGAGGGTTAATTCATAAAGGTAAAAAGTAGCAGACAAAAATATAAAAAAGAGACTTCCTCATACTTAAAAAGTTCAGGAAAGTAGGAATTCATAAAAGAAGTTCGCTCTTCAATACTTATATCTCCAATTGACATGAAGAGATAATAAATCAACCTAGAATCATAAAACATTTGAGAAAGTACTCATTATTCAGTCAGCTGTGTAGAATTTTGGTTAAAATCATGAAAAAGACCAATATCTCCTACTGTAAACAGTCATAAACTATAAATTTTTCAATTATAGTGACTATATATACATATATGTACAAATATCCACATATGTACCAATATGACGTGTGATATCATCCTATGAGATCATAGCAGGAGAGTATCATTCTGGACATATGTATGGTAGATTGATAGAGAAATAGAGAGATAGATAGATAAGAAGTTGATTTGTGATTATATTGTTTATATGTTTACCTTCTCTAAGGGAGAGAAACACTTTGTACCAATGCAGGTCATCACCTTATATGTAAATTAGTTTTTTAGGGAGTTGTCATGTTTCCTGAATACTCTAATTTCAAGAAACTTTCAAATTGAACAAGTATTTACTCTCAAAGTTGGAAAAAATGAACCAGAACGATTCACAAAGAAATTCTATCCTCTGCTAAAAGAATAATTAATTCTAATGTTATACAATCTTTTTGACAACATAGGGGAAGAAGATATACTACCAAATTTCTTTTATGATACAAAAATGATCTTGACACCTACACCAGAGAGAGTAAAAATAGCAAAAGAAAATTATAGACAATTCTCCCTAAAGAAATTTGCTACACAAATTAAATTAAGTATTAGCTAAACTTATAGCAAAGTACAAACTCTTTGACCGGGTAGGATTTATACCAGGAATTCAGGATTCATTGAATATTAAGAAAACTATAAACATCATTAACCTCACTAATAATAATAAGAACACAATTACATGAACTTACAACACCTATTTCTGTCAAAAGTACTAGAAAACATTGGAACAAATGGATATGTTTATCATACTACTCACTATCCCTCCAATTTGCACTAGACTTTTCCTATTCTTTGCTTCTCTTTTAGGGATGGGATAGTAAGCTTCCTGTCTCAATCCAATGATTCTCCAAATAAACATTTCTAAACTCCTGATTACAAAAAGAAGAGTCAAATCCCTGATAATTACTAGTAGAAAAGAGGTTGCCCAAGATGAGTGTCATGGATGAACTATCATCAGCAGAGTTGGAGGTAGCACCTACATCAATAATATCATGCGTCCAAGGAGGTTATCAAAGTATCAAGTCATTGTATCACACATACACACACACAAATCATACACACACACACACACACACACACACACACACACACACACAAACACCACAAAAATGAAGAGGACTATGTCTTAACATGCCTGATGTAACTATTTAATGGTATGGGGGTTGTTTCACAGAAGGACAAGATCTTAGAGTTGGAAGTGACCTTCATGGTCACCTAATTCCACATATGCCTAATAGATAATTCCTTCTACAGCATCCCAACAAATGAATCATTCAAATTTCCTTTAAAGAACTCAAGTGAGGAGGAACCCTCTACTTTCTGAGGGATATATCATACTTTTGGCTTCATAAATATACTGAGTACATGATCTCATCATTATTGGAAAATATAGATATGGAAACCCCCTCCTCAGATATTGATAAATTATGTTTTTTTTTAATTTTTTCGTCTTTATTAATTTGTTTGTTTACTTTAAGCTTACAAGATTCAGTTCCACAATTCCTTGAATTTCAAATTTTCTCCCCCTCCCTCCCCTCCTCCTCATCCCCATGGTGGCATACAATCAAGTAAAAGATCAGCAAATACTTTCACTTTAGACATTAGTCAGGTTATAAAGAAGGAATTTCTCTCTCAAAAACATTACAAAGTAAATATCTCATTGGATACTGCTGTATCTATTTATTGTGGGTTGCAATTTTAAAATGTCAAACACACATAAGCTTTTTAAGCTGAATTGCCAAGTGGTGGCTATTTTCACAGGCAGCTGTGTTCTTCTAGAATGTGCTTGACTAGAATCTCTAGGCAAAGATAGAGAAGTGCCATTTCCTTCTCCAGCTCATTTTATAGATTAGAAAACTTTCTTGGCCCTGAATTCCCTTCAATAAGTAAGCAGGAGAAAAAACAGAACCTGGATATCTGGCCTGTCTGTGGTTCCTTTATACCATCAGTAGCCATTTGTAAGTTATTTCGGGATCAAAAGAATCTAGGAGTGCTTTAAGCATAGTCATGCCTGTCCAGTTCTGTAAGAAGAGACAACTTATTTTCTATTTTTTTCTTATGTGTCTCTAGTATAAAACTGTATGCTCCGATGAGCTTTTTTTGAGGATATGGCCCAGCCAATCAGATCTTAAATGAATAATGAATACAAGGACTGTGAAATCTGCCAAGGTCTTTGGTGCTTATAGGTAAGGGGAATGTTTCTCCAAGTCTGTAGAGTTTCAAGTCCTATATCAGTCAGAATGTATCTTCAGAAACAATTTGAGGGTGAACTACTTATCTTTCAAGATTATCAGTCAATAAAATCTTGCTTCAGGATCCTCCTTGAAGGTCTGGGTATGCCATTTGGCTAGAAAATATTTAAATGATTTTGTCTTTTAGGAAGGACTGAAGGAAACAATCCTTTATAAAGTACCTGTGATGTGTCAAACACTGTGCTAAGCATTTTCTAAATATTATCACCTTTGATCTTAAGAACAACTAGGGGAGGATTGGTATGATTATCATCCCCATTTTGCAGTTAAAGAAACCAAAGAAGATAGAGGTAAAAGTGACATAGCTAGTAAATGCCTGAGGCATAATTTGAACTTACAGCTTCCTGACTCAGGACCAGCACTCTATCCATTGTGTCACCTAGATGTTTTGGGGAGACAACTTGGCCTTGGCATTTAAGTCCCTCCTTAAATTTTCTCTCTCAAATTAGGCAACTGTTATCTACAGGTGCCAAATAAAGCTTATAAGAGTATTTATACACCCTTGAGAATAACATTGGAAGAAATTAATATTATTTTACATAGATGTAGAGTGGAGCAAAGTCTAGGCAGACTTCTTGGAAAAGTTACAAAGGAGAAAAAAAAACTCTACTGAATTTTTGCATACAAACTAAGATTATAAGTGACAACACTGTAAAATGATAACAAAATCCCTTACTAATTCTTTTTTTTTCTTTTAATGATCTAGTAGGCCACTTATAAGAGGGATCATTTGTTGTTGTTCAGTCATGTCAGACTTATCATCATCCTATATGGGGTTCTCTGGGCAAAAAATATTGGAATGGTTTGCCATTTCCATCTCCAGCTCATTTTACAGATGAGGAAACTGAGGCAAACAGAGGTAAATGACTTGCCCGGCTCACACAGCTAGCAAGTATTGGTGGCCAGATTCTAGCCCAAAAAAGTGACTCTTTTTGACTCCAGACCTGGCACTCTTTCCACTGCCCCACCTAGCTTCCGTTCCCTTATTAATCCTCAATATGAAAACAGCAAGCAGGCTGAATAAAAAGGTTTCCTTTACTTGGGAAATGAGTCTTAGAATTTTTAGTCACAAGATGCTCATATATCTATTCCTCATGCTTTATCCTGCACACAAAATGTCACAAAGTCACTTATTCTTTCCAATGCATAGTTGCACATCCAGCATTCCTATCCCAACACTCTTGCCTATAGGTCTGTCACACATTATACATTTATCCAAACACATGTGAAAATAGCCCCAATTTGGCTTAAAAAGCTTAATGTGTGTTTGTCATTTCAAAATTGCATTCCACAATAAATAGATGCAATAGTATCCAATGAGGTATTTATTTTGAATTTTTTCAAGAGAAATTAATCTATGTTAATTCAATTTTTCTTTAAGTCTAGTGGTATATTCCTATGTAATATAACTAAAACACTGACTGGTCTTGGACTAAAAGCACCAGTGACTGCAATTGCCAACAGTTGTGACAGAGGGAAGAAAGGGAGGGGTTAAAAGAAATATCTTCTCATTTCCCATCCAGTTAGATCAATTTTATACTTTGACTTCAGTATGTCACTTCTCTGGGTACCTCTTCTACTCCTTCCCTTTTCTTATTTCTTTTTTATGCTGTCATCCCCCATTAGCTTGCTGAACTCATCAAGAGCAGAGACTGTCTTGCTTTTTTTCCTATGCTTCTCAAGTGTTCAGCACAGTTCCTGGCACATAGTAAGTGCTTACTAAATGTTTATTGACTATTGGCATTTTAAATAAATACTATCAATAATAATGGTTCACACTTTAATAGTGTTTTACAGTTTACAAAAACTTTCCTCACAGTAACACTGCAAAGTCAATAAAACTGTATTATTAAAAAAAAATGACTTCTGATTACACTGGCATGTGGTGCTTTCTAGAGAGGAAAGTCCCTCTACAGAGGCTAAATAGTGCTCTGTAATTTATTTTCTTAGAAAGTTACCTGAGGGGTGGCTAGCTTGCACAGTGAATAGAGCACTGTCCCTGGAGTCAGGAGGAACTGAGTTCAAATCCTGCCTCAGACACTTGACACTTACTAGCTGTGTGACTTTGGGCAAGTCACTTAACTCCAATTGCCCTCCAAAAAGCAAAAAAAAAAATACTTACCTGAAATGACTTGGCAAGAATTTCACATCTAGTATTAGGCCAATTCTCGTAATTATGCCATGGTGCCCCTCTCATGGAAATATTGATGTCTGAATTATTTATGAGAGGTAACTGAATTTCAGGCAGGGGAAGTGTCTTGCTGTGGCTTTTATAATTAAGAAACTAACTAAGTTAATAGTCTGAAGGACTCAAATTCAGGTCTCCACGTCTCTTTCACCTATACCATTGATTCTACCTGGTGGCCCTAAAATGGGCATCCAGAACACTGAAAATGCTCTTCTAAACTACAATTGGCTGACAATGATGTTTTTGTACTGTCCAAGACAAAATCTTCAAGAGGCTCATATCCTCAGGTGATTGCCTCCAAAAGATGCTGTTTAATTTAAGAAGAGTCACAGAGCTGAAGGACAGGTGGTTGAGGCAGTGGATGCTGTGTCAAGCTTTAAATCAGGAAGACTCATTTTCCTGAGTTCAAATTAGGCTCTAGACACTAACTGTGTGACCCTGGGCAAGTCACTTAACCTTTTTTTGCCTCAATTCCTCTTCTGTAAAATGAGCTGGAGAGAAATGGCAAGCCACTCCAGTATCTTTGCCAATAAAACCCCAAATGGAGTCATGGAGAGTCAGACATGACTGAACAACACAAAAATGATGCTGAATCATCAAAACTTTGTTTAAGTAGAACAATAAGAGAAGTCTGTGATCTTACAATAAACTGGGGAAGAGCAGCATCTGGTGCTTTGCTCTGCCAACAGAAACATGCTGATCTAAAAAAATATATATTTTAACCAATTTCTCTGGTGTCTGCAATGGAAAAGGAAGACAACTTAGAGAAAAAATCTTTCCCAATTGTCAAACATGTTTTTCTTGCACTAAAAAGAAGAATTTAACTGCAGTACTGTTTTTTTTTCCTATGTTCCTATTGCCCCACCCCAAAACTTATACAAACATTTACGAAAGCATGCATAAATTCAAGTTTATGGGACTTTTGTTTTTCTCCTCTATAATGTACTTAGGCATTCTTGGATTACAGTTACTGTATGGATCTTGCCCCCTACCATTTCTGACTTGTATATCTTTCCAGCTTCTCAGCCAGTAGGTAGGTAATCATTTCTCCCCCTCTGGATGGATAGATAAACCATTGCTGGCTTTAAATTAGGAAGTAAATAGATTCATATGTGAATATTTTAAGAGGCAACCGTTTCAATAAATTGTCACTAATTCCGTTACCAGTTATTAGAGCTAAATAAAGTACATCATTCTAGAATTTTTTCTTCTCTCCCAATAACAATGAAATTTCATCCAATTTTAAGACTTTTTTTGGTTATTTGGCTATTAAATAACATTTTGGTTATTAAAAAGGCCAAGGTTTCCCACTGCATCCTGGGCCATCTCCAGTCATCTTGACTTATGTCTAGTCTAGACTCTGATGACTCTGGAAGAGTGAGGCTGATGACTCTGCATAGTTCTGCCTCACTTAAATCCAATTCACTTGAAAGTCAAGATATCACCCTCATGATGTCATTAGTCCTCTTTGAGAACAAAGAACAAATAACAACAACAACAACAACAACAACAACAACAACAACAACAACAATCCTTGGCAACTTCAATCAAGTAGTCTTTAACCCACACTCAACTCTTGGGTCCAACTTCAGCAGAAACCAGGCCTCCAACATCCAAAGCTACAGAGTAGAAAGGTATAAGCTGACACATTTGAAATCTGCAGAAAAACATATCTGGGTCCCTCACCCACAGATAAGGTCATCGATAGCTGGAAGAGCATCAGGGCACAGATAAGAGGCATCTTTGCCCCCCACACACCACAACACCAGGTACAGGTATAGCATCTAAAAAGCAAGGAAGTTAAGAACAAGGCCATATCTGGGTCCAAGCTTAGTGTTGCCACTGTTACGCAGTGCCACCCACCACAGACTTCACTAAGAGCCATCACTCCCACTGTCAATGATATTGTACTAGTGAAATCCTATGACCTTTTCTCACTCCTTATTCTCAAATTCTCTAAAGCTTTTGATACTGTTGATCACTATCTTTTCCTTTATACTCTCTTCTTTTTAGGTTTTAGGAACACCACTTTCTCCTGGTTCTCCACTTACCTATCTGACTGCTTCTCATTCTCCTTACTGGATCCTAATCCAGGTCATGGCCTCTAAGTACAGGTAGCCGTCAGGGTTCTGTCCTAGACCTTCTATTCTCCCTCTCCACTCTTTTTCTTGATGACCTCATTGGCTCTCATGGATTAAATTATTATCTCTACATTGATTATTTCCATACCTACCTGTTCTATCCCAACCTCTCTGCTGACCTCCAATCTCACATTTCCAGTTGTCTTTCAGAACTTTGACCTGGATGTCCAGACATCTTAAAAGCAACATGTCCCAAACCAAACTCTTTTCTTTTCCCTTAAATCTTCATGGCTCCTACTTTCCATGTTATGGTAGAGGGCCACTCCATCCTCCCAGGCCTGCAGACCTGCACCCTACATGTTGTAATGGACTCCTCATAATTTCTCACACTCACATCTGATCTTTTTGCAAGGCCTATCAATTTTGCGCTTAAATATATTGCCTTCTCTCCTCAGACACTCTGGCCAGACTGGTGAAGGCCCTCATCACCTCATGCCTAGACTACTACAGTATCCTTCTGGTGAGTCTGCATTCCTTAAGTCTCTCTCCACAAAAATCCATCCTCCATTCAGCCACCAAAATAACCATGCTAAAGCACAGGTCTTGTTTATGTTACCCCATGTGCACACTCAATAAACTCCTGTGGCTTCCTATCAATTCTAGGATCAAATATAAAATCATCTGTTCAGAATTTAAATTCCTTCATAATCTAGCCCCTACTCTACCTTTATAATCTTCTTACACTTTAGTCCCCTACATGCATTCTTTGATCCAATGACACTGGCTTCCTTAATGTACAATAAATATGTCACTTCATCTCTCAAATTTGGGCATTTTCTCTGGGTGCCCCCATGTCTAGAATATTCATTCACCTCCTCTGTGCCTATTGGCTTCCCAGTTAAAATCCTAAATTTCATCAGAAAGTTTTTCCCAACCTCTCATAATTCTAACATCATTTTTCTATTATTTGCTTTTTATTCTCTATGTAGCTGTCTGTATATGTTTCTTTTTTTGTGTCTCTCCCATTAGATCATAAGCTCCTTGAGGGCAAGGACTGTCTTTTGCTTCCTTTTTATCCCCAGTGCTTCGTATAATGCCTGGTACATAATATGCACTTAATAAATGTTTATTGATCAAAGATTGTAGCACATTCATGCTTGTTCATCCCATGCAGATCTTGTCTGTGTTCTCCCAGGAGTTGGGTTCCCTCCTGTCATCTCTCTTCTTAACCATGTGACCAACGTAAAACCTCTTCCTACTTACTCTTGCTCTCTCAAAGTCACTTACTGGTTATAGGTTGAAACCTACTTACACCTACCATGTATTTAAAGCCTTCCAAGCTTGATAGATCCTGTCAAAAGTTTATGCTGGCATAAGACACCATAATGGCAGGTAGGGAATAAGCATTTATATAGTGCTCACTGTGTGCTAGGCACTGTTATGTATTTTTAGAAATATTACCACATTTGATAGGCCTGAGTTTAAGACTCAAATAGAGGAAATAATTTTAATAATAATATTTTCCATGTCCTTCACCTAGCAGAATGCTACTAGTGACAATGATTAGTCTATGTGCAAAATGGTTGAGAAGACCTAGCCTGTAACAATGACCTTTCCCATATTATATACAGGAAATTTGTTTGATAATTTTGATTTTAGCTCTTGTTAGTAGGAACTGTAGGTATTTGCATTTCATACTGGGTGTAGGCATGAATATTTCTATGAACTTGAGGTAAGAAATATCATAAGCTTGAGAAATTATGCAAAAAGAAGAATATTTAAAGCAGGGCCATGTAAACTCATAATGTCAAGAAATTTTTCAAATATATAATTAATCCTGTCAAACAATTCCTCCCTTATATTCTCATTTTCAGGTACATTTAGCTAAAAGTATATTTTTCACTTATTCTCATGTGAAATATTTTTAAATCAATAAAACTTTTGATCCATTTTCTTTTTTAAAAATAGGAAATTAACTTTTTTTTCATAAAGCTAAATACAAAGTTTTAAATTTGGTACAAAGGATAGAACATAACAATTCCCAAGCAAATGCTAAAGTTGGCAAGACAGGCTCTTCTCCAAATGATGAAATAATAATGATGCCCTTTAGGAAGTTAAGCTTTGAGATGCAAAAACTCTGAATTTGTTACTAAATTTCACTTAGAAATGGAATCTTATTTTTATTTTCAGTAAATAACTCAGGACAGTTTTAAGAACAAGAGACAAACTGCATTACAGATTTTAAATTTGGAATGATGAGCAAATCGATATTTCAAAGTATTGCAGGAACAGATCCTATAAAATGAACTGAAATCAGATATTATACTGGCCAGGTTCCAACAAATAAAATACACAACTATTGAGAAAGTTAAGTAAAATGAACTATTCACTATTTACTTTAAGAAAAAAAAAACACCTTAAATACAGCGATATTTTATTTCACCAAAATTTGAAACAGATGAGAGATAATTATTTTTATTTTATAATTATAATCATTTTTATAAAACATTCAAGTAGCCTGATTGTGGCAGGTACATAGTGTGTTATGCATGTAGACAGCAAGAGCTGGATTCAAATGATTCCTCTGAGAAGTTTTAGCTTTGTGATTTTTCAGCAATACACTTTCAACGTTTGTGCACCCCAAGCAACACCTTAGGATTGTCCCCTCTCATATATAGCTTGTGAACTTTATTTGTAGTATTTATGCATGCTGAGTAATCGCAGATCTTTCCAGAGTTTAATCAAGTGGTAGGGTTTGGTTTTCTGTGGCTTTGGTTTTTGGTTTTTGTTACAGGCTATTACAAATCTGATTCTGTCACTTCCCACCTATTTTACCATGGACATTTTACCTCTCTGACTTGGATTTCTTATATGTTAAGTAAGACAGGGTGGATAAAGTGAACTTTAACGTCTCTTCTCCCTCTAAATGTATCATCATATGATAAAAAAGTCAGTGAATAAGCATTTATTAAGCACCTACTATGTGCCAGGCAATGTGCTACATGTTGGGAATACAAAATGATGCAAACAGCAGTTCCTGCCCTAAAGGAGTTTATAATATAATGATTAATCTATATAATTATCAATATGATATGATAAGACACGATACAGTAAGATGTGGTGTGGTGTGGTGTGATGTCATTTCATGTCATTTGATATCATTTCATGCCATGTCATGTCATATCATATCATGCCCTATCATTTCATGTCATATCATATCATATCATATCATGCAATGTCACATAATGTCATATCATGTCGTGCCATATCATACCATATCCTATCCTATCACATCACCTCTTTTCACATCATATCACGTCATAACATGTCACATCATATATCATGTAATATAATAATCTATATAATTATAATGTAACTAAATTAATCTATATAAACCAATCATTAATCTAATGATACAAGCTTAATTATACAGAATAAATTATATGCATTTCTGCAAATATGAATGACATGAATTTTATCCTGTTATAAGACAACATGTATATTAACAGTCTTCATGATTTCAGTCAGTTAACAAGTATTTATTAAATTCTTACTATGTGCCAGGCACTGTCCTAAACTCACACATTTAGAGGTTATATGGTTAGTATGACTAACTGCTGCTGTGTCATACTAACCATATAATAACAACAACAAACAGTCCCTTCCTTGAAGCATTGGGAAAATAACAATATTCTAATGGGAAGGACAATATACGAAAGCAGCTGCAAAGGGAGAGATGGTGATGTGAAGTCAATACTTGCCCCCATGGCATAGTGACTGTGTCTAGAAAATATGTAAGAAAAACTCTCTAATAGGAGAAAGGGAGAAGTGTCAAGAGGTAGCTGAGGCATGGTGGCTTTAGTCTGAGGAAATATCTCTGGTCTGCAGCAATGAAAGCAATCTTCCAGCTATGCAGTAAATAGTCACATATGAAAATTAAATGATCACCTTCACATTACATTATGGAATTTTTCCAAAGTACACTGAGGACACACGTAATTTTAACCAAGAACTATTAGATGGGACTAAACCAATTTTTAGCATTGATCATTTGTCGTCATTGTTGTTCAGTACTTTCAATGATGTCCAGTGTTTTATGACCCTATTGACATTTTCTTGGTAAAGATACAATGACAAACCATTTCCTTCTCCAATTCATTTTATAGATGAGGCTCTGAGGCCACACTGAAGCTTTCCAGAAAAGTCTGGACTTGTGTGTTACATGGACAATTCAGAATTGAGAAAATGTAAAATATGAATTAGAAAACCAGTAACATTTTATTTTTTCCTAAGAGAGCTTAATAAATGATGACTTATCATTCCACATTCCATAATGCCCATTTAAGCATTTTGGGGGAGGAAAAAAATAGCTCTTCTCTATCTATTATGTACTTTGTATCTTTGACTCTTTCCTAAAAATGACCCTAGGTGTGACCCTGGACGTATTAACCATACTTAAGAATTGTCACACAAATTTCAAACAATGTGAAAAGGAGCTCTGAACAACTTCTAGAGCCACAGCACCCACAGAACGGCACAGAGAAGCTAACCTCCTGCTGAGGACAGCCCAGCAGCCTTGCAGGGAGCAGCCAGTGAAGTGCTCTGAGAGCAGGCAGCACAGCATGCTGGGAACCGGCAGCACAGCCCACAGAGCCGAGCCCAGGTCCGCGGTTTTAGCCCCAGGGCGGCCGGGCCTTCAGCCAGCTGGTGGAACCCCAGAACACCAGCAATTGTGGCGATTCCAGAATTATCAGCACAGATATGCCTAGGACAAAGTGAGAGGTTAGTGCCCTATGGACTTTGGGACCAGTATTTGGGGAACACGTGGCTTCCTCCCCTGGGGGCAAAAAGCTGCTGAAGAAACAGCTGCACAGAAGCCATTTTGCAGCGTCAGTAGTGGCTCTAGCTCCTGGTCTGCGAACTGTAGGGAGATCCAGCAATCAGTCTGGGGGTTAATCGCTCTTGCTTTAAACTGCCTGGATCTGGATTGTGGTCTGGGGGGGAAGTTTGGGGTGGGTATCCAACTTGCCAGAGTGGGTGGAGGCTTTACAGAGGCCACCCAACTGGTGGAAGTTGTGAAGACGCCACGTTTGGGCGGAAGCTCCCCTGTCTGGTGGCAGAGACCTACTGTGGCAACAAGCCCAAAAGTCAAGTAATTAAGTGGCAATATGCCTAGGCAAACGAAACAAAATAAACAGAAAAGTTCAACATTGGACTCCTGTTTTAGGGGCAAAGAGGCTCAAAGCATGGAGGAGTACTGTGAGGTCAGAACTCCTGCACCAAAAGCCCCAAATGCAAATACAAGCTGGCGACAGGCCATAGAGGACCTTAAGAAGCAGATAAGAGAAGTGGGGGGAAATTTGGGAAGAGAAATGAAAAAGATGCAAGAAAAGTATGAAATGACAGTCAACAGCCTGACTGAGGAAAATAACACCTTAAAAAATAGACTAACTCAAATGGCAAAAGAGGCTCAGAAAGGCAATGAGGAGAAGAATGCCTTAAAAAGTCGAATTTGCCAGATGGAAAAAGAATCTCAAAAGCTCACTGAGGAGATTCATTCCTTCAGAGTTAGACTGGAGCAAATGGAAGCTAGTGACTTTATGAGAAATCAAGATGCTGTTAAACAGATCCAAACAAATGAAAGAATAGAAGGCAATGTGAAATATCTCATGGGAAAAACCACTGACCTTGAAAATAGATCCAGGAGAGACAATTTAAAAATTATTGGACTACCTGAAAGCCATGATCAAAGAAAGAACCTAGAAATCATTCTTAAAGAAATTCTCAAGGAAAATTGCCCTGATGTTTTAGATCCAGAGGGCAAAATAGAGGTTGAAAGAATCCACAGATCACCTCCTGAAAAAGATCCCAAAAAGAAAACTCCCAGGAATATTATAGCCAGGTTCCAGAATCCCCAAATCAAGGAGAAAATACTACAAGCAGCCAGGAAGAAACAATTTCAATATTGTGGAAACACAATCAGAATGGCACAGGACCTGGCAGCTTCTACACTGAGGGATAGAAGTGCATGGAATACGATATTCCAGAGGGCAAAAGAGCTGGGAATGAACCCAAGGGTCACTTACCCAGCAAAACTGAGTATCTTGTTTCAGGGGAAGATATGGTCATTCAGTGGAATAGAGGACTTTCAAGCATTCTTGTTGAAAAAACCAGAGTTGAATAGAAAATTTGACATTCAGACACAAGAAGCAAGAGATGCTTGAGAAGGCAATCAAGGAAAAGAAATCAAAAGGAACTTATCAAAGTTGGACTATTTACAGTCATACATGGAAAAACAATAACTGTGTTTCATGAAACCTTTCTCATTATGAAAATAATTGAAGAAGGGTACATAGCATATGTTTACAGGAATACATGGATAGAGGGCACAGGTTGAATTTGATGGGAAGGGATGATTATTTTTTTTTTTTGAGGGCAATTGGGGTTGGGTGACTTGCCCAGGTTCACGTGGCTGGGTTTTTGTTTGTGTGTTGGGTGTCTGGGGCCAGATCCGAGCTTGGGTCCTTCTGGCTCTGTGGCTGGCTCTCTGCTCGATGCGCCACCTAGCTGGCCCAAGGAAGGGATGATTCTTAAGGGGTGAAGTCAAGAGGTGAGAGAGGAAAGTGGCAAGAGGAGAGGGAGAGAGACAGGGTAGGGCAAAGTATCTCATGTAGAAGAGGCAAGGGGAAGTAGTTGCAGGGGAGGGGAAGTAGTTGCAGGGCAGGGGAAGAACAGGAAGGCAAAAAGGCAAAAGCATATTCTCATTGAAGTTGGCTCAAGGAGAGAATCACATACATACTAAATGGAATATCTTACCCTCACTCACTCTCCTGAGTAGGGGAAAGGGGGAGGAGAGGGGGGATGATGGAGGGGAGGGCATTCTGGGGAGAGGGGAGGTTAGAAGTACGCACTATCAAAGAGGGACAGGATCAAAGTAGGGAATGGACCAGGTGGGAGGTGAGACAGGTGGGGAGGAAATATAAGCAGTCTTTTACATTATATCTACTATGGTAATGTTTTGCATAGATATACATGTACAACACATACTGAATTGCTTATCTTCTCAGAGGGAGTGGGTGGCAAGGGAGGAAGGGAATGGATCTGAAAATCGAAGTTTTAAAATTAATTGTTTCATAAGATGTCCAGGCAGTGGGGCTCAGAGATTCACCTTGCCCTAATGGCAAAGTCGAAGGGGGTATGGGAGAAGATTTGGGAGAGAGCAGATTGGATGAGGGGATATCTGGTGGGACTGCTATTCTGGGGTGGTGGGTAGGGAAAAAATGGGGGAAAATGTAACTCATAATCTGGTGGAAATCAATGATGTAAACCAGAAGTTAATAAAGCATTTGTTTAATAAAAAAAAAAAAAAGAATTGTCTAAAAACAGAGATGCCAGACTGTCAGCTGGTTCCTGTGCAGCCAACAAAACTCTGGAGTGAAGACAGATTCCCGAGGGCAAACCAGATGAAAATGCAATTGGAAAATGTTAAACAAAAGAAATAAAAATACAATATGACGTAGAAAACATAATACAATATAGAAAATATTAATCTGTGGGTTTCTTTTTTTTCTAAATACTTTATTAACTTCTGGTTTACATCATTCATTTCTGCCAGATTTTGACTTGCAAATTTTCTCCCCGTTTTTCCCCTACCCATGTCCCCAAAATAGCAATCCCACTGGATATACCGTTCTCCAATCTGCTCTCTCCAATATTTTCTCCATGCCCCCATTCGACTTTTCCAGTAGGGCACAATGGATCTCTATTTCCCAGTGCCTGTATATCTTATTTCCCAATTACATGTAAAATAGTATTATTAATATTAATAATATATGCATATATATACATATATATATATATATATTAAATTTGGTTTTAAAACTTTGAATTCCAGATTCATTCCCTTCCTCCGTTGTCACCCACCCTTACTGGGAAGATAAACAATATAATATAGGTTGTACATGTGTAGCTAAGGCTAAACATTACCATAATAGATATATTATAAAAGACTGATTATATTTCCCTCACTCCTATCCCACTTGTTTTATTCTCTGCTTTTGTCCTGTCCCTTTTCAAAAGTGGGTGCTTCGGGGGGCGGAGTCAATATGGCATAGTAGTAACAGCACTTCTGCAAGACTCTGGCCCAAACCACTTCAGATTTATGTAAAAGGAGACTCTGAACAAGCTCTGGAGCTACAGAACCACAAAACGACACAGAGAAGCTAACCTCCCAGTGAGGACAGCCTGACAGGTATCAGCCAGCCCAGCTCACTGGGAGCCAAGCCCAGGCCCACATGAGTCTGAGGTTTTCGTCCCAGTGTGGCCGAACCAGCAACTGGCTGGAAGGACTCCACAACACCAGCAGCTGTGGGTGTTTCCAGAAATATCAACACATAGATGGCAAGGACAAAGTGAGAGATCACTGTGGTATGGACTTTGGGACCAATACTTGGGAGCAGCAGCCTCATTCCCTGGGGCAAGAAGCTGCTAATTAGCCACAGGCTAATACTATTAATAGTAATACTAGTTTATATATAATTGGGAAATAAGATATAGAGGCATTGGGGCACAGAGATTCACTTTGCCCTACTAGAAAAGTTGAAGGGGGTATGGGAGAAGATATGGGAGAGAACAGATCAGATGACGGAATATACTCTGGGGCTGTATTTCTGGGGTGGTGGGTAGGGGAAAAATGAGGAAAAAATTGTAACTCAAAATCTGGTGGAAATGAATGATGTAAACCAGAAGTTAATAAAGCATTTGGAAAAAAAAAGTGGGTGCTTCCAACTTCCTCCCCCCCAAGCCTGCCCACCATTCCATCATCCCTTTTCTCATTTCCTCCCCCCCTACTCTCCTGTAGGATGAGAAACCCTATTTAGTGTGTATGTCATTGTCTCGCTGTGCCAAATTCAATGCGAATAAGGCTGACCCATTCCCTTTTGCCTTCCTGTTCTTCCCCTCCATTGTATCCATTATCCCTAGCTTATTTTATATGAGATAGTTTACCCTGTTTTGTCTATTCCCATCTCCTCTCATTATATTCCTCTCTCACAGCTGAATTCCACCTTTTAAGTATCATCCCTTCCTATTAAATTGGTCCTCTATCCTCTATCTATGGATACCTGTAAACATATATACACACATTCACATATGTATTCATACACCTTCTATTCCTTTCAATTATTTTCATACTGAGAAAGGTTTCATCACTTATAATCATCATTTTTTCCATGTAGGAATGTAAATAGTTCAACTTTAATAAGTTTCTTATGATTTATTTTCCTTGTTCACCTTCTCATACTTCTCTTGCTTCTTTTATGTGAGTGACAAATTTGTTATTCAACACTGGTTGTTTCTTCAAGAATTCTTCAAAGTCCTCTATTCCATCGAATGACCATATTTTCCCCTGAAACATGAGACTCAGTTTTGATGGGTAGGTAATTCTTGGTTTTAATTCCAGCTCCTTTGCCCTCTGGAATATCACATTCCAGGTCCTATGATCACTCAGTGTTGAAGCTGCCGGATCCTGTGTTATCCTGATTGTGTTCCTACAATATTCAAATTGTTTCTTCCTGGATGCTTGTAATATTCTCTCCTTGATTTGGGAATTTTGGAACTTGGCTATACTATTCCTAGGAGTTTTCTTTTGGGGATCTTTTTCAGGAGGTGATCAGTGGATTCTTTCAATCTCTATTTTGCCCTCTGGTTATAAAACATCAGGGTAGTTTTCCTTGAGAATTTCTTGAAGGATGATTTCTAGCTTCTTTCTTTGATCATGGTTTTCAGGTAATTCAATAATTTTTAAATTATCTCTCCTGGATCTATTTTCCTGATCAGTGGGTTTTCCCATGAGATATTTCACATTGTCTTCTATTCGTTCATTTGTTTGGATCTGTTTAACAGCATCTTGACTTTTCATAAAGTCATTAGCTTTCGTTTCCTCTAATCTAATTCTGAAGGAATGATTCTCTTCAGTAAGCTTTTGAGATTCTTTTTCCATCTGGCAAATTTAGCTTTTTAAGGGATTCTTCTCCTCATTGCCTTTTTTGATCCTCTTTTGCCATTTGGGTTAGTCTATTTTTAAGGTGTTATTTTCCTCACTCAGGCTATTGACTATCATTTCATACTTTTCTTGCATCTTTCTCATTTCTCTTCCCAATTTTCCCCCACTTCTTTTATCTGCTCCTCAAGGTCCTCTATGGCCTGTAACCAGCTTGCATTTTCAGTTAGGGCTTTTGGTGCAGGATTTCTGACCTCACAGTCCTCCTCCTGTTCCATGCTTTGATCCTCTTTTCCCCCAAAATAGGAGTCTAATGTTGCATTTTTCTGTTTGTTTCCTTTTCCTAGGCATGTTGCCACTCAATTACTTGATTTTGGGCTTATTGCCACAGCAAGACTCTGCCACCAGCCAGTGGAGCTTCCATCACAAATGCTGGGGTTTTCTCAGGTGCTGGATGTATTGGTTGGGTGCCCTCTCTGAAGCCTCCACATGCTCTGGCAAGGTGGTCACACATCCCAAGACCTTCATCCTAGACTGCAATCCAGATTCAGGAAGGTTAAACAATAGCAAGTATCCCCCATACTGTTCACCAGGTCCCCCATACAGTCTTTTTTTTTAATATAAATTAATTTATTAGTTTAGTTTCAGTTAACAAGATTCAATTCCATAGTTCCTTGATTTTCAAATTTCCTTTACTTCCCTCCCCCCTCCCCTCATGACAGCATATAGTACAGTATAGGGTCTGCAAATGCATTCATATTAAACATTATTCCAATTACAAAGGCATATTGTACTAGGTGGGATGAAAGATGGTAAGGAAGAAGTAAAACCAAACAATGAGAAGAACAAGATCATTTAGTTTGCTTCCATCAGGATTCAGGCTCAGTTCTTTCTAGTTATATCTCTGGATGGCGCATTTCTCACTTTCTTGAGTCATTCGGGATTAACTTATATCACTACATTGCTGAAAAGAGTCCAGTCTGTCATAGTTGGTCATCACAGATATGGTATGTCTGTGATTGTATACAAATTTCTTCTGATTCTACTCTTCTCGCTCAGCATCAGTTTGTATAAGTCTCTCCAGGTAATTATGAAATCCGTCACCTCCTCGTTTCTTATAGCACAATAAAATTCCATTACATTCATATACCACAACTTGTTTAGCCATTCCCCAATTGATGGGCACCCCTTTAGTTTCCAATTCTTTGCAACCACAAAAAGGGCTGCTAAAAATATTTTTGTACATATGGGTCTTCCTCCCACTTCTATGATCTCTTTGGGATATAACCCTAGAAGTGGTATTGTTGGGTCAAAGGGTATGAAATTATTTATAATCCTTTGGGCATAATTCCAGATTGCTCTCCAGAATGGTTGGATAAGTTCACAACTCCACCAGCAATGTATTAGCGTTCCAATTTGCCCACATCCTATCCAGCATTTGTCACTTTCTTGTTTTGTCATCTTAGCCAATCTGACTGGAGAGATGTGGTATCTCAGAGTTGTTTTGATTTGCATTTCTCTAATTAATAGTGATTTAGAGCATTTCTTCATATGCTTATAGATATCTTTAATTTCTTTCTCTGAAAACTTCCTATTCATATCCTTTGACCATTTCTCAATTGGGGAATTATTTGTATTCATATAGATTTGGCTCAATTCTCTATAAATTTTAGAAATGAGTCCTTTATCAGAGACACAAGTTGTAACCCCATACAGTCTTAAGGCCAGGAACTGAAGCTGCTCTGTGGCTGAGGCCATGGATCCTCTCCAGCTTCCTGCCCTGGGGAAAGAGGCCAAGCTCTCCCCACTACTGGTCTGAAAGTCCACAGTGCAATGACCTCTCACTTTGTCCTTAGCATCTATGTGATGAAAATTCTGGAAATGGCCACAACTGCTGGTGTTCTTGAGTCCCTCCAGCTGGCTGCTGGTCAGGCCCACCTTGGGACTAAAACCTCTGGCTCTTTGCTGGGCTGGGGTTGAGTTCCTGAGCACTGGGCTGGCTGATTCCTGCTGGACTGCTGGGCTGTCCTCAGTGGGAGGTTAGCTTTTCTGTGTCATTTTGTGGGTTCTGTACTCCAAAGTTTATTGAGAGTCTCCTTGTACATAAATTGGGGTAGGTGGGAGCCAGAGCTTTCACAGAAGTCCTGTTTCTACACCACCATCTACACCGCTATCCTCTCCTCAAAGTCTTGGTTTTCTTTGAATGTGATGCCACCAACTTTTCTCAAATTCTCAGGGATGTGGGCAAAGAGCCAGAGACTGTGAGAAATTCCTGATCTCTTCTTTTAGATGTCAGACTTTCCCAGGGAATTATATCATCTACTTGAACCCATAGTAAAACTACATTTCTAGGAAGGTGTCCACTCCAGGAAATAGGCAATAGCTGATATATATATATGTATATATATATATATATATATATATATATATATATATATATATATATATATATATATATATATTCAGGAAGACCAATGAGAAATTGTTGTGTCATAATAACCATATAACTTCTAAATCAATTCAATAATTTCTTAAGTGCTTGCTATGAGGCAAGGTCTGTAAGGTTCACTAGAATTGAAAAAAAAAAAACAGTCCTTGCCCCCAAAGAAAGAAAAATACGTTTAAGCATATGCACAAGGTCCTGTGCTAAGATTTTTGCAAATATTGTCTCATTTGATTTTTCCAATCATTCTGATGGGTAGGTACTATAATGTCCATTTTACAATTGAATAAAATGAGGCAAACAAAAATTAAGTGACTTTATCAGGCTCATATAGCTGGTTAGTATATAAGGCCAACTTTGGGCTTAGCTTTCCCTTATTCCAGGCCCAGTTCTCAATCCACGAGCCACCTAGCTTCCTCTAGGAGCTTGTTTTATTGATTAGATACAACGTGTATATGAGTAGATAAGTACAAAATTATTCATACCGGAAAGAAAACTAGTAACTATATATCTAGAGAGATCTCATGTATAGTATAGTGCCAAAGCTTTGTACCAAATACCTGCATTAGTATTAGAAAGAGGCCTAAGACACAGTACTCAATGTCTTTAGTAATGTACTGTTTGATAAGCCCAAAGACTTCAGCTTCTCAGATAAGAACTCATTATTTGACAAAAACTGGTGGGAAAACTGGAAAATAATAAGGCAGAAACTGAGCTTAGATCAGTATATAACACCAAATATAAAAATAAAGTCAAAATGGGTCCACAAGTTATATATGAAGCCTGACACTATAAGCAATCTGGGAGAGCAAAGAATAGTTTATCGGTTAGATTTATGGAGAAAGCAAGAATTTATGACCAAACAAGAGAGCATTACAAAAAGCAAAATAGATAATTTTGATTACATTAAATTGAAAAGGTTGTGTAAAAACAAAGTCAATGTAACCAAGATTAGGAGGGAAGTAGAAAATTGGGAAAAAGTTTTTACAACCAGTGTCTCTGACAAAGGCCTCATTTCTAGAATATCCAGAGAACAGAGTCAAATTTATAAGGATACAACTCATTCCACGTTTGAAAAATGGTCGAGCCAAGATGGCAGAAAGGAAGCAGTAACCTTGCTGAGCTCCTCCGTCACTAAGTCTCAAAGGGTGAATCTGAGCGGATTCCAGAGTGACAGAGCCCACTGGAAGACGGAGCATGGCAGAGTACAGCCCAGGAGGTTGTCCAGTGTGTCTGGACAGGATGACACAGAGTGCATGGGGTCTACACAGCTCAGACCTAAGAGCAGACAAGCAGATTACAACAGAGAGAAAAAGCCCCAGCCGGCAGACTTACCAAGGACGAATCACTGTTATCTCACCTTCATCTCACGAAGGGATGGGAAAGGTCATTGGAGCCAGGTAGGATAGTCGGGCCCCCAGTGGAGAGAACAGCTTCTCCTGCTGCATTCAGCCCCCAGCCTGGAAGTTTAGAAATTGCCTGCCAGTATAATACAGGGGCTGGAATGGCAAAGTAAATTGTAGTTGCTTTAATCCTCCCATCCCTCCTTCATGAAACAGAAAACCCAAAGATAAGTCTCCCACCCAGATTGAAATCCCAAGTTAATGGAAATAGCCTCAGGCTTGAGAGTCTCCAAGAAGGGGTGTAACTGAGACAGCCAGGCCTCTGAAGAGAAGAGAGGGAGGGATCCCAACAAGCCCCACCTCACCTCACCAACAAAAGCCTACTTATAGCCCAGAGGTATAGAGGCAGAAATCTAAAGTGACTCACCCCCACCTAAGCATCTACATTCCTCACTGACTTCCCTGACTTAGCCATAAACTAGCCACCCAGAGGTATTCAAAGTCAAGGATCAGGTCCTAAACTCATACCCTGGGAAACTAATAAACAGAAAATCACAATGGGTAGGAAGGAAGCTGAGAAGGAGAAGGGGAAGGCAAGAAAGTATATTCGAGCCTACTGTGTAGGGCAAGAACCACCAAATACACGGGACAATATAGATTCTCTACCCACACCTGAGACCACAGAAGAAAACATAAACTGGTCTCAAGCTCAAATAGCATTCCTGGAGGAGCTTAAGAAAAAAATTAAAGACCAAATCAGGGAAGCAGTGACCAACTTGGAAAAAAGTCTCAAAAGTAAAATTAGGGAATTAACTGAAGAAAATACCTCCCTAAAAAAGGACCTTCAAAAATTAACTGGAGACCATAATTCACTAAAAATTAGATACAATCAAACTGAAACTCAGAACTCTATGATGCAGCAAGAGTCAATCAAACAAAACAAGACGATCGAAAAATTGCAAGAAAATATAAAATATCTCACTGGAAAAATAACCTACCTAGAGGACAGATCCAGGAGAGACAACATAAGAATTATTGGTCTACCAGAAAGCCATGATGAAAAAAGCAGCCTAAACAACATTCTCTAAGAGATTGCCAAAGAAAACTGCTCTGAGGTCCTAGAATCAGAAGATAAAATACTATCGATAGATTTCACCGGACTCCTCCTGAAAGACATCCCAAATTGAAAACTCCAAGAAATATAGTAGCCAAATTCCAGAATTACAAGATTAAAGAAAAACTTCTACAAGCAGCCAAAAAAGAAACAATTCAAATATTGAGGAACTACAGTTAGGATCACATGGGACCCAGCAGCTTCTACATTAAAAGAGTGAAGGGGGGGGGGGGCGGCTAGGTGGCGCAGTGAGTAGAGCGTCGGCCCTGAAGTCAGAAGGAGATGAGTTCGGATCCGGCCTCAGACACAACACACACACACAAAAAAATCTAGCCATGTGACCGGGCAAGTTACTTAACCCCAATAGCCCTCCAAAAAAAAAAAGAGTGAAGGGACTGGAATTTGATATTTTGTAGGGCAAGAGAGCTAAGACTACAACCAAGGGTTAACTACCCAGCAAAGCTGAGCATAATCGTTCAGGCAAGGAGATGGTCGTTTAATGAAATAAGGGACTTCCAGTCTTTCCTGATGAAACAGCCAGAGCTCAAGTGAAAATTTGATCTCCAATTACAAGACTCAAGAAAGACATAAAAAGGTAAACAAGGGAAACACAGATTCACACATACATACTTGAACCACCTACCCCTACACACACATGCTCATTACTTGTGATGCAACAAGAGCAAAATGTTCACATCCCTATATGTGGAGCTGATAACTGTCAGTATTCGAAATCTGTATGATTATCATGACCTTCAAAAGGGTTATACTTAGATAGAGAGTGTGAGTATGAATGCACTAATCTGAAGACTTAAAAAAAAAATGATTAAGGGGATCAAAGGGACTGTAACGGGAAAAAGGAAGGGATGGGATAGGAAAAAGTAAAATATGCCATCTGAAGAGGCATCAAAACACACTATAGAAGAGGGGAAAGAAAGAGGGAGAGGAACATCATTTAAACACTATTCTCACTGGTTCTGGTTCAATGAGGGATCAACTTAATCAGTGAAGTTTAAGATTCTAATGTGAATAGACACATAAATTCATTAAATAAAGGAAAAGGAGGGAGGGAGAGGAGAAACCTTTGAAATTTACTATCATTGGTTTGGAATCAAACAGGGAGTAATTTACTCTGATAAGTATAAAAATTTATTGTGTCCTATAGATAGTGGAAGGGTAAGGGGGGGGGTGAACAGGAGGAGACTAAAGGGGGGATTTGAAGGGAGGCAAATAGTAGTAAGGGGAGAGGGTAGATTAAGCAGGGGGGTCACTGGGTGGGAATACTGAGGGAGGGGGCAGTCAAAAGGGAAAACTTCAAGGAGGGGAAGGGATAAGGAAGAAACAAGAACATAAACAGGGGAAGGAATAGGATGGAGGGGAGGAGACAGATAGTCATCATTACTGTAAATGTGAATGGGATGAACTCTCCCATAAAACAGAGGCAGATAGCAGAATGGATTAAAAACCATAATCATACAAAATGCTGTCTACAAGAAACACATTTGAAACAAAGGGATACCCAAAAGTTAAAAGTAAAAGGTTGGAGTAAAATTTATTATGCCTCAGATAAAGTAAAAAAAAAGCAGGGGTAGCAATCCTCATCTCAGATAAAGCAAAAGCAAAAATAGATCTAATGAAAAGAGATAAGGAAGGAAACTATATCCTACTAAAAGGCACCATTGAGAATGAAGCAATATCACTACTTAATATATATGCACCAAGTGGTATAGCATCCAAATTCCTAGAGGAGAAGTTAAAGGAATTAGAGGAAGAAATAGATAGCAAAACTATAGTAGTGGGGGACCTTAATCTCCCCCTCTCTGAACTCGATAAATTTAACCTCAAAATAAAAAAGAAAGAAGTTAAGGAGGTGAATAGAATCTTAGAGACACTAGATATGATAGATCTCTGGAGAAAACTGAATGGGGATAAAAAGGAATTTGCTTTCTTCTCAGCAGTACATGGTACATACCCAAAAATAGACCATGTACTATGGCATAAAAACCTCACAATCCAGTGCAAAAAGGCAGAAATATTAAATGCATCATTCTCAGATCATGATGAAATAAAAATTATATGCAATAAAGGGCCAGGGAAGGTTAGACTAAAAACTAATTGGAAAATAAACTATTTAATCCTTAAGAATGGATGGGTCAATCAAGAAATTATAGAAACAATCAATAATTTAATTCAAGAGAATGATGATAATGAGACAACATACCAAAATTTGTGGGATGCACTAAAGGCAGTTCTCAGGGGAAGTTTTATATACCTGCGTGCATATTTAATTAAAGCAGAGAGAAGGGAGGTCAATGAATTGGACATGCAATTGAAAAAGCTAGAAAAAGAACAAATTGAAAATCCCCAATTTAGTACTAAATTAGAAATATTGAAAACCAAACATGAGATTAATAAAATTGAAATTAAGAAAACTATTGAATTAATAAATAAAATTAAGAGCTGGTTTTATGAAAAAAAATCAACAAAATTGATATACCCTTAGTCAATATGATAAAAAAAGAAAGAAGAAAACCAAATCATGAGTATCAAAAATAAAAAGGGTTAATCTACCTCCAATAAAGAGGAAATCAAAAAAATAATGAAGAATTATTTTTCCCAATTATATCCACATAAATATGACAATCTTAGTGAAATGGATGAATATTTACAAAATCACAAGTTGCCCAGATTAACTGAAGAGGAAGTGAATTACCTAAATAACCCCATCTCAGAAAAAGAAATCAAACAAGCCATCAATGAACTCCCTAGGAAAAAATCTCCAGGGCCAGATGGCTTTACTAGTGAATTGTATCAAACATTTAAAGAACAATTGATTCCAATACTCTACAAACTATTTGGGAAAATTAGTGAAGAAGGAGTCCTACCAAACTCTTTCTATGACACAAATATGGTACTGATTCCTAAATTAGGAAGAGATAAAACAGAGAAAGAAAATTATAAACCAATTTCCCTCATGAATTTAGTCATTCCCCAATTGATAAATATCAAAGGATATGAAAAGGGAGTTCTCAGAGAAAGAAATCAAAGATATTTATAAGCATATGAAGAAATGCTCTAAATCACTATTGATTAGAGAAAGACAAATCAAAACAACTCTGAGATACCACATCTCTCCAGTCAGATTGGCTAAGATGACAAAACAAGAAAGTGGAGAGAAGGTGGACAAATTGGAACACTAATACATTGCTGGTGGAGTTGTGAACTTATCCAACCATTCTGGAGAGCAATCTGGAATTATGCCCAAAGGATTATAAAAATTTTCATACCCTTTGACCCAGCCATACCACTTCTAGGGTTATATCCCAAAGAGATCATAGAAGTTGGAGAAAGACCCATATGTACAAAAATATTTATAGAAGCCATTTTTGTGGTTGCAAAGAATTGGAAACTAAAGGGGTGCCCATCAATTGCAGAATGGCTAAACAAGTTGTGGTATATGAATGTAATGGAATAAGAAATAAGGAGGTGACAAATTTCATAATTACCTGGAGAGATTTATACAAACTGATGATGAGCGAGAAGAGTAGAATCAGAAGAAATCTGTATACAATCACAGACATACCATATCTGTGATGACCAATTACGACAGACTGGACTCTTTTCAGCAATGCAGTGATATAAGTCAATCCCGAAAGACTCAAGAAAGAGAGAAATGCACCATCCAGAGATATAACTAGAAAGAACTGAACCTGAATCCTAATGGAAGAAAACTAAATGATCTTTTTCTTTCCATTGTTTGGTTTTATTTCTTCTTTACCATTTTTCATCCCACCTAGTAAAATATGCCTTTGTAATTGGAATAATGTCTAATGTGAATATATTTGCAGATCCTATACTGGACTATATGCTGCCGTGGGGGGAGAGGAGAGGGAGGTAAAGGAAATTTGAAAATCAAGTAACTTTGGAATTGAATCTTGTTAATTGAAACTAAACTAATAAATTAATTTAAAAAAAAAAAGAAAAATGGTCAAAGGATATGAACAGGCAGTTTTCAGAGGAAGAGATTAGCAATATCTATAATCATATGAAAAAATGCTCTAAGTCACTATAGATTAGAGAACTGAAAATCAAAATAACTCTTAGGTGTACATGTCTGTTCAGATTGGCTAACATAAAACAGGAAAATGATAAATGGTGGAGAATATGTGGCAAAACTGGAGCATTAATTCATTGTTGGTAGTGTTGTGAACTTTTCTAGTTATTCTGGAGGGCAATTTGCAGCTATGCCTAAAGGACTCTAAAATATGCATACTCTTTGACACAGCAATACCACTTCTAGCCAAAGAGATCATTTAAGTGGGAGGAAGACCCATAGGTGCAAACATATTTGTAGCATGTCATTTTGTGGTCAAAAAGAACTGGAAATCAAGGGGATGCCCTTCAACTGGGGAATGGCTACACAAGCTGTGGCATATGAATGTAATGGAACACTATTATGCTGTAAGAAATGAGGAGCAAACAGACTTCATAATAACCTGGAGAGACTTATATAAACTGATGGTTAGTGAGGGGAGGAGAACCAGGAGAACATTGTACGCAATTACAGACACATTATATCTGTGAAGACTAACTTTGATAGACTGAGCTCTCCCTAGCAATGCAGGGTTTTAAGGCAACTCCAAAAGACTCATTATGGAAAAGGTTGTCCATATCCAGAGAAAGGATTACAGAGTGTAAATGCAGATTGAAGCAAACTACTCAATCTCTCTCTTTTTTGTTTTGTTTCTTCTTCCTCATTGATTATTCCATCGGTTATAATTCTTTACAAGTTGACTAATGTTTAATGTGAAGATATATGTAGAACCTATATCAGATTGCATTATGCCATGGAGGGGGGAAGGATGGAAAAGAGGAAGGAGAGGAAAATTTGGAACTCAAAAACTTGTGGAACTAAATGTTGTAACTAAAAGTAAATAAAATTTAAAAACGAAAGAGGTCTATATAATTGTGTTTCTTCTCTTGTATGTGTTATCAGATAGAGACAGGGATGAGGTGGTAAATGTTTAACAATAAACACTTCTAAATTTAATCCAAAATATTTGCATATTTTCTATCACTTTTTAAAGTCTGGACAATCAACAAAATAATAAATTAATTCCTGATGCTGATTTTCAAGCTGTAAATTCCATTATTTATAACTTGGCTCTGACATACACTTGATACAAGCTTAACACTAATTTAGTTGGGAAGGCAGCAAAGGCAAGGCCAAAAAATGAATAGTTCAATTTTTAAAACGTTATTTCCAAATTTGCTTTAATTTGAAGTGCCAAGATATTATTAGGGTATCAATAATTACATATAGGGGAGACTAGGTGGCACAGTGAGTAGAGGGCCGGCCCTGGAGCCAGAAGGACCTGAGTTCAGATCCGGCCTCAGACACTTAATGCACACACAAACAAAAACCTAGCCACGTGACCTTGGGCAAGTTACTTAACCCCAATTGCCCTCCAAAAAGCAATAAAATAAAATAAAATAATAGTATATATATATATATATATATATATTTATATATAATAGTATATATATGATAGTATATAAATATATAATAGTATATATATATATATATATATATGTATATAAAACATTTGATTTTAAAACTTTGATTTCCAGATTCATTCCCTTCCTCCCTTGTCACCCACCCTTACTGGGATGATAAGCAATTCCATATAGCATGTACATGTGTAGCTATGCAAAACGTAAATAGTTCAACTTTGATAAGTTAGTTATGATTTTTTTTTCCCTGTTGACCTTCTCATACTTCTCTTGCTTCTTGTATCTGAGTGACAACTTTTCTATTCAACTCTGTTTCTTTTTCATTAAGAGTGATTGAAAATTCTCTATTCCATTGAATGACCATTTTTTCCCTGAAACATAATACTCACTTTTGCTGGGTAGGTGATTCTTGGTTTAATACCAGCTCCTTTGACCTCCAGAGTATCATATTCCAAGCCCTTTGATTCCTCAGTGTAGAAGCTGCCAGATCCTGTGTTATCCTGATTGTTTTTTGACAATATTCAAATTGTCTCTTCCTGGCTGCTTGTAGTATTTTCTCCTCGATCTGGAAATTCTGTAACTTGGCTATAATATTCCAAGGAGATTTCTTTTTGGGATCTTTTTTCAGGAGGTGATCACTGGATTCTTTCAACCTCTATTTTGCCCTCTAAAAAGTTCACTGGATTCTTTCAACCTCTATTTTGCCCTCTAAAGTTCTAAACCATCAGGGCAATATTCCTTGAGAATTTCTTGAAGGATAATTTCTGGGTTCTTTTTTTGATCATGGCTTTCAGGTAGCCCAATAATTTTTAAATTATTTCTCCTTAACCTATTTTCCAGGTCAGTGGTTTTTCCCATGAGATATTTCACATTGCCTTCTAATTTTTCATTTATTTGTATGCTGTTTAACAGCAACTTGATCTCTCATAAAGTCACTAACTTCCATTTGCTCCAATCTAATTCTGAAGGAATGATTCTCTTCAGTAAGCTTTTGATTCTTTTTTCATATGGCAAATTTGTCTTTTTAAGGCATTGGCTTTTTGAGCCTCTTTTGCCATTTGAGTTATTCTGTTTTAAGGTGTTATTTTCTTCATTCAGTTTGTTGATTCTCATTTGATAATTTTCTTCATCATTTCCATTTCTCTTCCCCATTTTTCCTCCACTTATCTTATTTGGTTTCAAAATCCTTATTAAGCTCTTCTATGGCTTGTAAGAAGCTCATATATTTCTTTTTGGTGCAGGAGCTCTGACTTCACTGTCTTCCTCCTGTGCAATGCTTTTATCCTTTTTGTTCCCAAAAAAGGAATCCAAATTTGGACCACTATGCTTGCCTTGCTTCCTTTGCTTGCTCATGTTGCCACTCAATTACTTGACTTTTGAGCTTTTTGCCACAATAGGACTCTGCTACCAGATAGGGGAGCGTTGTCCAAATTGCTGGGCTTTTTGCAGCTGCTCTACCTGTTAGTTGGGTGCATTCTCTGAGCCTCCACATGTCCTGGCAAGCTGGTCACACACTCCAGGACCTCCACCCTAGACTGCAATCCAGGTCCAAGCAGGTTAAAGCAAGAGTGATCACCCCTCAGAATGGTTGGTTGGTCCCCCTACAATTTGCAAGCCAGGAGCTGAAGCTGCCACTTGGTGGTAGCTGCATGGCCGTGGGGCCTCAGCGGCTTCTTCCTCCATGGTGTAAAGGCTGGACCACACACCCTAACTACTAGATCCCAAAGTCCACACTGCTTTGACCTTTCATTTTATCCTTAGCATCTATGTGTTGATAATTCTGGAAACTGCCACAGCTGCTGGTGATCTGAAGTCCCTCCAGCCAGCCATTGGTCAGGCTGCCCTGAGGCTAAATCCTCTGGTCTGTGTAGGGCTGGACTCAGCTCCCAGAGTTCTGTGCTGGCCCTTCCTGCCAACCTGCTGGACTATCCTCAGAGGGAGGTTAGCTTCTCTCTGTCATTTTGTGTGTTCTGTACCTCCAAAGTTTGCCTAGATTCAGTTTTCACATGGACTGGAGGAGATGGGAGTGGGAGATGTGTAGAAGTCGTGTTTCTACTCCACCATCTTAACTCTGCCCCCATAATTTTTCACTGATGCTATAAACTTACATTCATACAGGCCTTTGTTTATTCTGTTCTCTTTGACTGGAATGCTTTTGCCAGTTCAAATACTACTTCCTTCATGAATACTAATAACTAATATTTGCATATGTTTCTTATAAGCATTGTAAATTCATTCTCATCTGAGCTAAGTACTTCCATTTTAGAGCTGATGAACCGGAATCTTAAAGACATTAAGTAACAAGTTCATAATAACAGACTCAGTAAGTGCCAGAGGTAGGATTTGAGTCAAGGTTTCTTCTGACTTCTTTGGATAGTCCACTTTCATCTATATTCTCAACAAGTTTATCTCTCCATACCCTAAACTTCCATAGCTTGTTTTATTTGTTATGCTTTAATGGCATCCAACATATTCTACCTTGGAACAATCATTCATTTGTGCATTCACTCAAGCACTTTCTATGCTTATTGTGCTAGGTCTTGTATGTGTTTTTCACATATTCTTTATTTCACCAAAGAGAGGGAATAAAACACAACATGATGGAAGAGAAGTTGGGAAGATCCGGATTCAAGTTCTTCATCTAATGCATATTGTATGACCATGGGCAGAGTTTCAGTTTCCCTGTCTCTGAAAGTGGAGCATGTTTCTCAAAGAGTTATATAAGAATCAAATATAAATGTATTGATAGTGCTATATAAAATTTTAAAACTCTATACAAATGTAAACTGCCAAAACTTATTAATTAGTTGTGATCTACTCCGTGGAAGATGTTGCCATGGTAATCAAATCATAGATCCTTGAATACATGATTAGCCTATAAGTTCCTTAAATAAAGGAACTATATATTTCTTTTTATACTATTATTTATAAGGCCTAGAATTTCACCATATGTTTGAAATATGGCTCTCCTTTTTGGTGATAATGTCTTTTAAAATGTCTTAAATTTTTGTTCTTTATGATTTTTTTTTTGGTTTTTAGAAAGATTTTTTGGCAATGAAATACATACTTTATGTGAATGAATAAATAGTATAAAGGAAAGAAGAAAGTCAGTTTCCCTGACTTCACACATTTGAAGGGAACAAGTATTTATTGAGGGCTCATTATATTCTGGGCCCTGTGCTTTACAAACATTATCTCATTCAACCCTCATAATATTCCTGAGGGGTAGAAACTATTATTATTCAAACTTAATAGTTGAGGAAAATGAAATTGACAGAAGTTAAGTGACTTTTCCAGGGTTACAACCTGTGCCTGAGTCAGATGTTAACTCAAGTCTTCAGGCCTAGCACTTTATCTTATCTTCCTATATAGATGTTTGACTGGATCACATTTTTAAAAAAAATCAGATCTGTAAAATAAAATTTAAAAAGAGTTCTAGTAGCTTAATGGAAGTGCTTTCAATTTAATGAATTTTCATTCTGGACTCAGTTCATATGATATCTTCTCTAATGTGTTAGTGCTAACTTTGTCCTTATATTATTGTGTTATACGTATTTGCTTATGGGTAGCATCCCCCAGTAGAATGTCAAATCCTTGAGCATATAAACCTAGTATTCATTTTATCTTTGTGTCCCAAGAGTTTGCATGGTGCATTACACATAGCAGATGTTTAAAAATGTTTATTATTATAGGCAATTGATGGACAGAAAGATAGATAGATAGATAGATAGATAGATAGATAGATAGATAGATAGATGGATAGATAGACAGACAGACAGACAGACACAGGCAATCAGACAGATGGATAGATAGATAGATAGATAGATAGATAGATAGATAGATAGATAGATAGAATACAGCATTTATTAAGCACTTACTATATTCTAAGTATTGTGGTAAGAAGAGTAAATAAAAATAAAAAACAACCTCAGCGATCTTGAAGATAACACCTAATGGAGAGAGGGAAAAGGGGCCATATGGGGAGGTCCTTAATGGGGTGGAATGCCTGGAGTTGTCTGGGATTTGCTGTGGAAGCATGGATCCTAGCAAGTTAATTCTCATCTTGATCAAAGTTTTAAACAACATTGAACTCAAGTGAGAAAATACTTCCTAAGACCCATAGATGGGCACTGGATGATAATTCTGCTTCATAGATTTACTTTTGATTTAGCATTTTCTCTTCTTCATTTATCTCTATTTGCTTTCAACCTAATTTCCTTATTGTTTACAAGAGACACATGAAGCAAAAAGACAAATAGAGTTAAAGGGCTCTTTAATAATAAATAATAAAGAATCTCTTATGCTTCAGCTGGAGTGAAAGGCAGAAATAGCAATCATGATCTCAGTCAAAGCAAAAGCAAAAAATAGCTCTAATTAAAAGAGGTAGTCAAGGAAACTACATTTTGCTAAAAGTTACTACAGACAGTGAAGCAATATAAAAAATTACAGCAAATTTCTATGACAAAGACTTTATTCCTTAAATGTATGGGAAACAGAGTCAAATTTATAAAACTAAGAGCAATTCCTCAATTGATAGTCAAAGAATATGAACATGCAGTTTTCATAAGTCAATCCTTCTCTAGTCAGACTTCCAAGTGTAAAAGACGTATTGAATGTCATTAAGCTCCTCTTGTGTGGGAGAACACCTAGTGATGATTCCATCCCAGAAGAGATCTACAAGGTCAGCAGGGGGAGGAGAGAGAAGGGGTCCACTGCTGACTGAAAGCTGACTGAAATTTTCTAGGTTACATGGCAAGAGGTAGTCATCTCCCAGGAGATCAAGTATGCCTTCATTGTCCTTTCTATAAAGTAAAAGGAAACAGGTTGTCTTGTGATGATCACAAGAGGGATTTCTTTCTTAGTTATTGCTGGTGAAATTCTTGTCAGAGTCCTCTTTATTTGGCTGATTCTTCACCTAGAAGATGGCCATCTACCCAAGAGCCAGTGTAACTTCAGAAGGGACTAGTGAACAGTTGACATGGTGTCTGCTGCCTGACAACTCCAGAAGAATTGCCAGGAGAAAAACAGAGGTCTGTATGCAACATGCTTTGATCTGACCAAGGCTTTTGATATTGTCATCATTGCCATCATTGTGGAATATCATGGAGAAATTTAGTTGCCCATAGCTCATCTGTATTATGTGTCAGTTTCACAATACATGGATTCTTGATAAAGAATGATGGATTCTCTCACATTTTCCCAGACTCACTAATAAACTGTGGGTGGAGTTGTGACGTATTCCAACCATTCTGGAGAATAATTTGGAATTATGCCTAAAGGACTATTAAAGTGTGCATACCTTTTGACCCAGCAATACCATGACTACATCTAAATCCCAAAGAGATAAAAATAAAAGAAAAAGGACCTATATGTACAAAAATATTTATAGCAACTGTTTTGTGGTGATAAAGAATTATATCTGTGCAAGTTGTATTATGTGCAAGTGACGGAGTACTACTGTGCTATAAGAAATGACAAATACAGGGTTGGTTTCAGAAAAAAAATGAAAATATCTATATGAACTGAGAAGTGAAGAAGAAGAACCAGGAGATCATTCTTCATAGTAACAGCATCATTGTATTAATGACCAACAGTGAAAGACTTGGCTACTCTGATCAATACAATGATTCAAGACAGTTCCAAAGAACTTATGATGAAAAAAATGCTATCCACCCCTAGAGACATAGCTGATGACTCTCTCTCTCTCTTTCCCTCCCCCCCTCCTTCTCCCTCTGCTATTGATGATATGGCTAATATGAAAATATATTTTGTATGATTTCCCTTGTGTAATTAATTGATAAATTTTGCTTGCCTTCTCTGTGGGTGGGGGAGTGATGGGAGGAAGAAAGAGAATTTAGAACTCAAAATTTAAAAGAAAAAATGTTTAGAATAAATAAATATTTTAAAAGAGTGATTTCTTTTCATTTACTCAGCATTTTTTTCAAGCCTACTTGCCAATCCAACTCAGTTCTCTTTCCTTTCTGTTTATTTCCACATCTCATTTTTCCCATTGATCAGATGCCCTGGAAATATAACAGGAACAGTTTGTTCCCTGAAGTATTTGGTTACACTTTTTTTAACCAAAACATTGACTTGGAACATCAAGTCATGGAAATCCACATCTGTTATGCTTACACTGGACATGAGGTTCTGAACGGTTTCTGTCAGAACAATTTGGCTTCCCTTCCTTATTAAATTGGAATCTTGCCTATGTTCTAGTATTAAGGTGTCACATTAGGCAACTTTCCAGGCACCCTCCAAAAAGTGACTTCTTCAAAGAAATAAATGGTTCTGGCCCATTTGCCGCTTTGCTGAATGAAGGATATTAAAAGTGAATTTAATCCCATAAAGAGAAGCCACAATTCTACTGTGGATGATCAGTCATATCCCCCAAACTAAATAGAGAAAACATTTCCCCTGCTTTGCTAAATCAGCCCTTGCAATTAGAGCTATTAAAGCTTTTTTCCTATTCTGCTAGCTTCTAAAGAGCATGGTTCAAACTTAGCACTGATAGCTCACTAATGTTTCTAATGGTTGTCTCAACAAAGTATGAACCCCTATGAGTTACCTGATTATCATTTTTAGTCCGAAGTGATGCTGGCCCCAAATATAAGCCACAATCCTAAAAATGAAACATCTTTGAAAGAATACACACACACACACACACACACACACACACACAGACGCACATAGGCACACACATATATAAATATATATATATATATATATATATATATATATATATATATATATATATATATATATAAGATAGTTTTGAAGTGAAAATTGAGTCATTTATTGGTGGCATACATTTATTTATAGGCTTCTCAAGCCAGATGGGGGGAGATGTCAGCATTTCAAATGACTCTTAAATGAAGTCATTAATTGTTTTGCTTTGTGTTTCTCTTAACAGAATCTACTTGCTTTCTTTCATTTGCTTCTAATGACAAAGGGTGGACAGAAAGAGAAAACTGAAGCAGGCAGAAGAAACTGCTATAAAAACCTAAAAAACCCCAAAAGCTCTGAACAAGTATATTTGCCTTTTTTGTATCAAGAGACTGAAACAAAAAAAAAATGCTTTCTTTTTTACAGTTGGCTGACTCTCCCTTGCTGCTGGCAAAATGAGTTTTGCTTAAGAGGACAGAAATGTTGAATAGATTCTCTAATTTGCCCCTCTAATATCAACCAGCCTTGGTGTGACATTCAGAGACCATGAGCTGCCACCATCTCTTTGAGCTTCCAAAACATTTCCCATTAGTTTTGCAACACGAACCCTCTATTCCTGCCACTCTAATTTCTTTACTATAGCCCTGGATATATACTAAGTCTCAGCTATGGATTTTTGTTTATCTGCGTTGAAGCTCTCATCTGGATTCAACTAATTTTTCAAGACTTATCAAGTCTATCTTCTCCATGAAGATTTTCTCTAATTATAAATCAGTCATTAAGCAATAGAACCCCTATAATTTCCCAACTCCTGTAATTTGCTAAACACTCAAACCACTTGTTTTTTTCCCTTTTTGGCAACTATAGAATTTATGTACATCAAAATTTGGAAATTAAATATATACTGCCTTTTTGTCAACTTGCTCTTTCATATAATTAAGCACATGAAACAAAACTACTCAAAATTTGAACTTCTTGAGGAGAGAGAGCATGTCATATTTCTTTTGTGTTACCTTGCAACAAGCTAGGTACATAGCTGGTGTCTAATAAACAACTCTTGCTTTCATTGACATGATTATAATTGTGCCAAGTGAAATATGATGAATAGAAAAACTCTATCCTCTTCAAGATTAGATTCATATCCATTGTCCAGCCCAAATCATTAAGACATTTTAAAACAGCAACATTAATTCAATGCACAAGCCAATCTAATTAAGCAAAAATTTATTAAGTTCCTGGTATGTGTAAGGCCAAAAAGATAATATGTGAGATGATGTTCAAAGTCTTACAGACAAAAAGACCTAGACCCAGTATAATCTAATGGGAAGAATGACAAGTATACAAATAACAATGGTATAAGGAAAAGTGATTTTAGTGAAAAGGGGTGACTGAGGAAAAGTTTATGTGTAGAAGCATGGAGATAAGGTATGCAGTGTAGTTACCGAGGAAATGAACTTAGTAAATCATTTTTCCTTCAAGTTTCAGTTTCTACATTTAAAATGAGGTAGATGATCTCTAATATCCTCTCTAGATCTAATATTTTGACCTTTTATGTTTTATTTCCAGACAATCCTCTTCAGCGACAATAGAAAATGAAAGTGAGGAAGAAAAAAAGAACTTACAAATCTTACAAAATCGATCATTTTATTGAGTTCTTATATAGAGAGTATTGTAAGTTCCTAGAAGATTTCAAAAATCTTTCAGGTCAATTATAGTTTGAGTAAGAAATAAATTCAAATTACTACCAAAAGATCATTATGGGATTAGATTCAAATAAAACTATAGTCACTGGAGTAGAACAATTCTGAAACAAGGTACACTGATTAATTAAAAGTAACATAGTCCTTGTACTTGATCTTCTAGAAACACTCAAGTCAAGATGTCTACATTTAGAGGCATGGGTATATAAACCAATCCCTTCCATCCTGTTAATTTTGCTCGGTTGTGGTCTACAAAAGTAATGCAAAAATGTGACAAGTAAAGATTAAAAAAAACCTTATTCCAGCAATGTTTCAATATATTTGGCCAATTATAAAATCAAATCTATTAGGCAATTCCAAATTCATTCATTCCACCCAACAGTCTGTTTCCTCCCCCATTAAATTATTTGGTAGAAATCTTACTCATAATAGAAAGAAGCAAGATGTTTGTGTATAAATATATGGATATTTATGTATACACACATACATATATATGTATATATGTACACACATATGTATATATAAATGTGTGCATATATTTGCACGCATGTGTATATGTTCATGTGTAAAATATAGGTATAACTATACATTTATTTGAGTTTTGCTTTCTTTTCCCTCATCAATGATCTCCTATGAGAGATGATAAAGTGTAGAAAAAGTGTGGCCTAGACCTAGAAGGAGGAAAAAAGGTAAACAAAAGAGATGGGAGGAGGGGTCAGTCTAAGGAAGGATAACAATGGATGCCAAGTGCTGATATAAGGATACTTTTAAAAGGAATGAGATTGATTCTACCAACTCACCAGAATTCTGAAAGTCATTAAGAGACAAAGACTTTCAGTCATGATTGACCTAGAACTAAAGAGAAAACCTCTGACCAGGTCCCACTACCAGAGCCAACCTCCAGCTTCAGGCTGATGGTACCACAGCTTCAGAGCCAGGGATTTTAATGGTCTCAGAGAAAGTACAGCAACTCCTAGTGTATGTGTCTTTGTGATCACACCCTCAGTTTCAGCCCTTTCACTCTCAGACTCAGAGACTGCACTGAAGCAAATGCTAGGCTGAGAGAATAGACTTCAATTATTTCATTTTATGAAGGTTAAAAAGGTTCTTGTAAATGACTGATGCAAATACTGGAAACCTAGTTAAAACAACTGGATACCAGATGGCAAAGGAAAGTGGTTTACTTACTGTAAAGTGTTACAGAGGAGAAGATCATTTACAAGAAGCAATTACACAAACAACCATAAGTATCCAAGATCCCCTAAAAGGGGGGCCAGGATAGAAGCGCAGCAATGATAGTGGATGTCTGTATTCTCACTTCCACAAAAAAAAAAAAAAAGAATTCCTTTAAGTATTTGTTCACATTGCATTTTTCCTTCTACCTCCAATTGTATTTCATTCCTGATAAGGCAGGGCTGAATAGAATCAGGCAGAAGAACTATGTATGAACAAAAATGAGAGGATGATTTCAGGTTCTCTGCCTCTAGCTCTTCTAGTTATCTCCCTGCAAACAGAAAATATGAAAATATATAGGTTGCATCATCATTCTCCACTGTAGTCGTATAGTTAACTTAGGTTAATGCTAAGACCTTAGCTTTAAACACAGTCAGGACACATTAGATAATTGACCATGTTTTATCTCTAAGCCATTTTGAAAACAAAATATACTTCATAAAATAATATGTACCAAGGCAGTTGATAATATTTTATTTAAAATTATAAAAGTATGAATCTTACCTTTAGTTATTTCCTTTCCAAACCATTCCCTCTTCAGGCCCACATTCTTTTTTTCCCTTAGAAAATGAATAAGAATCAACAAACTAAAAATTAAAAAAAGTTAAAGATGGAAAGAAACAAAAATAGGTAATGGTTTATGGAACTAGGAACTGTTGTGTAGCTTATATTTTTGTCATTACATGCAGCTTTTGTGCAATTTAAATTTGACACAGTAGTTCTAATAGTGCTCTCCTTCTCTGATTAATTAACTAGGTGGTGCAGTATGTACAGTGTTCGATCTGGAGTCAGGAAGACTTATCTTCCTCAGTTCAAATAAGTCCTCAGAAATTTACTAGCTGTGTGACCCTTGGCAAATCTTTTAACCCTGTTTACCCCAGTTCCTCATCTATATAATGAGCTGGGGAAAGAAATGACAAATCACTCCAGCATTTTTGCCAAGAAAATCCCAAATGGAGTCACAAAGAATTGGGCATGACTGAAACAACATACAACAAATGTATGCCTTTATACTATCACTATTTCTGCATTTCTATGCCCCTTATTGCATCTTCCTTCCATTAAAAAAGGAAAAATGAGACCCCTATATTGATAAAAGTAAATGCATGCATATGCAATCAATTCACACAGTTTCTTTATCTAAATATATTTGTGTATTTTACAACCTTAATTCATCACTTTGATTTCAAGAGGTAGGAAACATGATTCATCATCATTTTCTTGGACATATAATCAACCATTCTGCTAACATTACTTCTTAAATATTTCATAGTTGTTTTCTTTACATTATTGTAGTCAGTATCTAAATTGTTCTCCTGCTACTGC